>JAPTHL010000020.1:0-26689 GCA_028455855.1 Meloe dianella
AAAAATACAGAGCTCCACTTGAAATCTGATTAGATACATAGAACGATTAGAAGATTTAATTCCATCATATATCTGTGTTTGATACCTCCGAAACGTTAGGAATCGCTCTATCTCGTGTCAAATTAAGTCCTACCTCTATATTTTAAGCTATCTTGACGTTTTCTATGTATACATTGCATAAGATATAATGTACAGCGCATTTGAACGTCTTTTAAGTTTCAGTTATTAATGAAGCTATCGATTGAATTCCTGAACGAAGGAAAGTCTCATCCTAGGTCTAATACAGAATGAATACGTCTCAAATCATGAAAAATACAGAGCTTCACTTGAAATCTGATTAGATACATGGAACGATTAGAAGATTTAATTCCATCATATATCTGTGTTTGATACCTCCGAAACGTTAGGAATCGTTCTTTCTCGTGTCAAATGACGTCCTAACTCTATATTTCAAGTTATCTTGACGTTTTCGATGTATACAGTGTATAAGATATAATGTACAGCGCTTTTGAACGTCGTTTAATGTTCAGTTATTGATGAAGCTATCGATTGAATTCCTGAATGAAGGAAAGTCTCATCCTAGGTCTAATACAGAGTAAATACGTCTCAAATCGTAAAAAATACAGAGCTCCACTTGAAATCTGATTAGATACATAGAACGATTAGAAGATTTAATTCCATCATATATCTGTGTTTGATACCTCCGAAACGTTAGGAATCGTTCTTGCTCGTGTCAAATTAAGCCCTACTTCTATATTTTAAGTTATCTTGACGTTTTCTATGTATACATTGCATAAGATATAATGTGCAGCGCATTTGAACGTCTTTTAATTTTCAGTTATTAATGAAGCTATCGATTGAATTCCTGAATGAAGGAAAGTTTCATCCTAGGTCTAATACAGAGTAAATACGTCTCAAATCGTGAAAAATACAGAGCTCCACTTGAAATCTGATTAGATACATAGAACGATTAGAAGATTTAATTCCATCATATATCTGTGTTTGATACCTCCGAAACGTTAGGAATCGTTCTATCTCGTGTCAAATTAAGTCCTATTTCTATATTTTAAGTTATCTTGACGTTTTCTATGTATACATTGTTTAAGATATAATGTGCAGCGCATTTGAACGTCGTTTAATTCTCAGTTATTAATGAAGCTAGCGATTGAATTCCTGAACAAAGGAAAGTCTCATCCTAGGTCTAATACAGAGTAAATACGTCTCAAATCGTAAAAAATACAGAGCTCCACTTGAAATCTGATTAGATACATAGAACGATTACAAAATTTAATTCCATCATATATCTGTGTTTGATACCTCCGAAACGTTAGGAATCGTTCTTTCGCGTGTCAAATTACGTGCTACCTCTATATTTTGAGTAATCTTTACGTTTCCTATGTATACATTGCATAAGATATAATGTACAGAGCATTTGAACGTCTTTTAATTTTCAGTTAATAATGAAGCTAGCGATTGAATTTCTGATCGAAGGAAAGTCTCATCCTAGGTCTAATACAGAGTAAATACGTCTCAAATCGTAAAAAATACAGAGCTCCACTTGAAATCTGATTAGATACATAGAACGATTACAAAATTTAATTCCATCATATATCTGTGTTTGATACCTCCGAAACGTTAGGAATCGTTCTTTCTCGTGTCAAATGACGTCCTAACTCTATATTTCAAGTTATCTTGACGTTTTCGATGTATACAGTGTATAAGATATAATGTACAGCGCTTTTGAACGTCGTTTAATGTTCAGTTATTGATGAAGCTATCGATTGAATTCCTGAATGAAGGAAAGTCTCATCCTAGGTCTAATACAGAGTAAATACGTCTCAAATCGTAAAAAATACAGAGCTCCACTTGAAATCTGATTAGATACATAGAACGATTAGAAGATTTAATTCCATCATATATCTGTGTTTGATACCTCCGAAACGTTAGGAATCGTTCTTGCTCGTGTCAAATTAAGCCCTACTTCTATATTTTAAGTTATCTTGACGTTTTCTATGTATACATTGCATAAGATATAATGTGCAGCGCATTTGAACGTCTTTTAATTTTCAGTTATTAATGAAGCTATCGATTGAATTCCTGAATGAAGGAAAGTTTCATCCTAGGTCTAATACAGAGTAAATACGTCTCAAATCGTGAAAAATACAGAGCTCCACTTGAAATCTGATTAGATACATAGAACGATTAGAAGATTTAATTCCATCATATATCTGTGTTTGATACCTCCGAAACGTTAGGAATCGCTCTATCTCGTGTCAAATTAAGTCCTACCTCTATATTTTAAGCTATCTTGACGTTTTCTATGTATACATTGCATAAGATATAATGTACAGCGCATTTGAACGTCTTTTAAGTTTCAGTTATTAATGAAGCTATCGATTGAATTCCTGAACGAAGGAAAGTCTCATCCTAGGTCTAATACAGAATGAATACGTCTCAAATCATGAAAAATACAGAGCTTCACTTGAAATCTGATTAGATACATGGAACGATTAGAAGATTTAATTCCATCATATATCTGTGTTTGATACCTCCGAAACGTTAGGAATCGTTCTTTCTCGTGTCAAATGACGTCCTAACTCTATATTTCAAGTTATCTTGACGTTTTCGATGTATACAGTGTATAAGATATAATGTACAGCGCTTTTGAACGTCGTTTAATGTTCAGTTATTGATGAAGCTATCGATTGAATTCCTGAATGAAGGAAAGTCTCATCCTAGGTCTAATACAGAGTAAATACGTCTCAAATCGTAAAAAATACAGAGCTCCACTTGAAATCTGATTAGATACATAGAACGATTAGAAGATTTAATTCCATCATATATCTGTGTTTGATACCTCCGAAACGTTAGGAATCGTTCTTGCTCGTGTCAAATTAAGCCCTACTTCTATATTTTAAGTTATCTTGACGTTTTCTATGTATACATTGCATAAGATATAATGTGCAGCGCATTTGAACGTCTTTTAATTTTCAGTTATTAATGAAGCTATCGATTGAATTCCTGAATGAAGGAAAGTTTCATCCTAGGTCTAATACAGAGTAAATACGTCTCAAATCGTGAAAAATACAGAGCTCCACTTGAAATCTGATTAGATACATAGAACGATTAGAAGATTTAATTCCATCATATATCTGTGTTTGATACCTCCGAAACGTTAGGAATCGTTCTATCTCGTGTCAAATTAAGTCCTATTTCTATATTTTAAGTTATCTTGACGTTTTCTATGTATACATTGTTTAAGATATAATGTGCAGCGCATTTGAACGTCGTTTAATTCTCAGTTATTAATGAAGCTAGCGATTGAATTCCTGAACAAAGGAAAGTCTCATCCTAGGTCTAATACAGAGTAAATACGTCTCAAATCGTAAAAAATACAGAGCTCCACTTGAAATCTGATTAGATACATAGAACGATTACAAAATTTAATTCCATCATATATCTGTGTTTGATACCTCCGAAACGTTAGGAATCGTTCTTTCGCGTGTCAAATTACGTCCTACCTCTATATTTTGAGTAATCTTTACGTTTCCTATGTATACATTGCATAAGATATAATGTACAGAGCATTTGAACGTCTTTTAATTTTCAGTTAATAATGAAGCTAGCGATTGAATTTCTGATCGAAGGAAAGTCTCATCCTAGGTCTAATACAGAGTAAATACGTCTCAAATCGTAAAAAATACAGAGCTCCACTTGAAATCTGATTAGATACATAGAACGATTAGAAGATTTAATTCCATCATATATCTGTGTCTGATACCTCCGAAACGTTAGGAATCGTTCTTTCTAGTGTCAAATTACGTCCCACATCTATATTTTATGTTATCTTGACGTTTTCGATGTATACATTGTATAAGATATAATGTACAGCGCTTTTGAACGTCGTTTAATGTTCAGTTATTGATGAAGCTATCGATTGAATTCCTGAATGAAGGAAAGTCTCATCCTAGGTCTAATACAGAGTAAATACGTCTCAAATCGTAAAAAATACAGAGCTCCACTTGAAATCTGATTAGATACATAGAACGATTAGAAGATTTAATTCCATCATATATCTGTGTTTGATACCTCCGAAACGTTAGGAATCGTTCTTTCTCGTGTCAAATTACGTCCTACCTCTATATTTCAAGTTATCTTGACGTTTTCTATGTATACATTGCATAAGATATAATGTACAGAGCAGTTGAACGTCTTTTAATTTTCAGTTATTAATGAAGCTATCGATTGAATTCCTGATCGAAGGAAAGTCTCACCCTAGGTCTAATACAGAATGAATACGCCTCAAATCGTAAAAAATACAGAGCTCCACTTGAAATCTGATTGGATACATAGAACGATTAGAAGATCTAATTCCATCATATATCTGTGTTTGATACCTCCGAAACGTTAGGAATCGTTATTTCTCGTGTCAAATGACGTACTATCTCTATATTTTAAGTTATCTTGACGTTTTCTATGTATACATTGCATAAGATATAATGTACAGAGCATTTGAACGACTTTTAATTTTCAGTTATTAATGAAGCAAGCGATTGAATTCCTGAACGAAGGAAAGTCTCATCCTAGGTCTAATACAGACTAAATACGTCTCAAATCGTGAAAAATACAGAGCTGCACATGAAATCTGATTAGATACATAGAACGATTACAAAATTGCATTCCATCATATATCTGTGTTTGATACATCCGAAACGTTAGGAATCGTTCTATCTCGTGTCAAACTACGTCCTACCTCTATATTTTAAGTTATCTTGACGTGTTCTATGTATACATTGCATAAGATATAATGTGCAGCGCATTTGAACGTCGTTTAATTTTCAGTTATTAATGAAGCTATCGATTGAATTAATGAACGAAGGAATGTCTCATCCTATGCCTAATACAGACTGAATACGTCTCAAATCGTAAAAAATACAGAGCTCCACTTGAAATCTGATTAGATACATAGAACGATTAGAAGATTTAATTCCATCATAAATCTGTGTTTGATACCTCCGAAACGTTAGGAATCGTTCTTTCTCGTGTCAAATTACGTCCTACCTCTATATTTTAAGTTATCTTGACGTTTTCGAAATATACATTGCATAAGATATAATGTACAGCGCTTTTGAAAGTCGTTTAATTTTCAGTTATTGATGAAGCTATCGATTGAATCCCTGAATGAAGGAAAGTCTCATCCTAGGTCTAATACAGAGTAAATACGTCTCAAATCGTAAAAAATACAGAGCTCCACTTGAAATCTGATTAGATACATAGAACGATTAGAAGATTTATTTCCATCATATATCTGTGTTTGATACCTCCGAAACGTTAGGAATCGTTCTATCTCGTGACAAATTACGTCCTACCTCTATATTTTAAGTTATCTTGACGTGTTCTATGTATACATTGCATAAGATATAATGTACAGCGCATTTGAACGTCTTTTAATTTTCAGTTATTAATGAAGCTATCGATTGAATTCCTGAATGAAGGAAAGTTTCATCCTAGGTCTAATACAGAGTAAATACGTCTCAAATCGTGAAAAATACAGAGCTCCACTTGAAATCTGATTAGATACATAGAACGATTAGAAGATTTAATTCCATCATATATCTGTGTTTGATACCTCCGAAACGTTAGGAATCGTTCTATCTCGTGTCAAATTAAGTCCTACCTCTATATTTTAAGCTATCTTGACGTTTTCTATGTATACATTGCATAAGATATAATGTACAGCGCATTTGAACGTCTTTTAAGTTTCAGTTATTAATGAAGCTATCGATTGAATTCCTGAACGAAGGAAAGTCTCATCCTAGGTCTAATACAGAATGAATACGTCTCAAATCATGAAAAATACAGAGCTTCACTTGAAATCTGATTAGATACATGGAACGATTAGAAGATTTAATTCCATCATATATCTGTGTTTGATACCTCCGAAACGTTAGGAATCGTTCTTTCTCGTGTCAAATGACGTCCTAACTCTATATTTCAAGTTATCTTGACGTTTTCGATGTATACAGTGTATAAGATATAATGTACAGCGCTTTTGAACGTCGTTTAATGTTCAGTTATTGATGAAGCTATCGATTGAATTCCTGAATGAAGGAAAGTCTCATCCTAGGTCTAATACAGAGTAAATACGTCTCAAATCGTAAAAAATACAGAGCTCCACTTGAAATCTGATTAGATACATAGAACGATTAGAAGATTTAATTCCATCATATATCTGTGTTTGATACCTCCGAAACGTTAGGAATCGTTCTTGCTCGTGTCAAATTAAGCCCTACTTCTATATTTTAAGTTATCTTGACGTTTTCTATGTATACATTGCATAAGATATAATGTGCAGCGCATTTGAACGTCTTTTAATTTTCAGTTATTAATGAAGCTATCGATTGAATTCCTGAATGAAGGAAAGTTTCATCCTAGGTCTAATACAGAGTAAATACGTCTCAAATCGTGAAAAATACAGAGCTCCACTTGAAATCTGATTAGATACATAGAACGATTAGAAGATTTAATTCCATCATATATCTGTGTTTGATACCTCCGAAACGTTAGGAATCGTTCTATCTCGTGTCAAATTAAGTCCTACTTCTATATTTTAAGTTATCTTGACGTTTTCTATGTATACATTGTTTAAGATATAATGTGCAGCGCATTTGAACGTCGTTTAATTCTCAGTTATTAATGAAGCTAGCGATTGAATTCCTGAACAAAGGAAAGTCTCATCCTAGGTCTAATACAGAGTAAATACGTCTCAAATCGTAAAAAATACAGAGCTCCACTTGAAATCTGATTAGATACATAGAACGATTACAAAATTTAATTCCATCATATATCTGTGTTTGATACCTCCGAAACGTTAGGAATCGTTCTTTCGCGTGTCAAATTACGTCCTACCTCTATATTTTGAGTAATCTTTACGTTTCCTATGTATACATTGCATAAGATATAATGTACAGAGCATTTGAACGTCTTTTAATTTTCAGTTAATAATGAAGCTAGCGATTGAATTTCTGATCGAAGGAAAGTCTCATCCTAGGTCTAATACAGAGTAAATACGTCTCAAATCGTAAAAAATACAGAGCTCCACTTGAAATCTGATTAGATACATAGAACGATTAGAAGATTTAATTCCATCATATATCTGTGTCTGATACCTCCGAAACGTTAGGAATCGTTCTTTCTAGTGTCAAATTACGTCCCACATCTATATTTTATGTTATCTTGACGTTTTCGATGTATACATTGTATAAGATATAATGTACAGCGCTTTTGAACGTCGTTTAATGTTCAGTTATTGATGAAGCTATCGATTGAATTCCTGAATGAAGGAAAGTCTCATCCTAGGTCTAATACAGAGTAAATACGTCTCAAATCGTAAAAAATACAGAGCTCCACTTGAAATCTGATTAGATACATAGAACGATTAGAAGATTTAATTCCATCATATATCTGTGTTTGATACCTCCGAAACGTTAGGAATCGTTCTTTCTCGTGTCGAATTAACGTCCTACCTCTATATTTTAAGTTATCTTGACGTTTTCTATGTATACATTGCATAAGATATAATGTACAGCGCATTTGAACGTCTTTTAATTTTCAGTTATTAATGAAGCTATCGATTGAATTCCTGATCGAAGGAAAGTCTCATCCTAGGTCTAATACAGAATGAATACGCCTCAAATCGTAAAAAATACAGAGCTCCACTTGAAATCTGATTAGATACATAGAACGATTAGAAGATTTAATTCCATCATATATCTGTGTTTGATACCTCCGAAACGTTAGGAATCGTTATTTCTCGTGTCAAATGACGTACTATCTCTATATTTTAAGTTATCTTGACGTTTTCTATGTATACATTGCATAAGATATAATGTACAGAGCATTTGAACGACTTTTAATTTTCAGTTATTAATGAAGCAAGCGATTGAATTCCTGAACGAAGGAAAGTCTCATCCTAGGTCTAATACAGACTAAATACGTCTCAAATCGTGAAAAATACAGAGCTGCACTTGAAATCTGATTAGATACATAGAACGATTACAAAATTGCATTCCATCATATATCTGTGTTTGATACCTCCGAAACGTTAGGAATCGTTCTATCTCGTGTCAAATTACGTCCTACCTCTATATTTTAAGTTATCTTGACGTGTTCTATGTATACATTGCATAAGATATAATGTACAGCGCATTTGAACGTCGTTTAATTTTCAGTTATTAATGAAGCTATCGATTGAATTCCTGAACGAAGGAAAGTCTCATCCTAGGTCTAATACAGACTGAATACGTCTCAAATCGTAAAAAATACAGAGCTCCACTTGAAATCTGATTAGATACATAGAACGATTACAAAATTTAATTCCATCATATATCTGTGTTTGATACCTCCGAAACGTTAGGAATCGTTCTTTCTCGTGTCAAATTACGTCCTACCTCTATATTTTAAGTTATCTTGACGTTTTCGATGTATACATTGCATAAGATATAATGTACAGCGCTTTTGAACGTCGTTTAATTTTCAGTTATTAATGAAGCTATCGATTGAATTCCTGAATGAAGGAAAGTCTCATCCTAGGTCTAATACAGAGTAAATACGTCTCAAATCGTAAAAAATACAGAGCTCCACTTGAAATCTGATTAGATACATAGAACGATTACAAAATTTAATTCCATCATATATCTGTGTTTGATACCTCCGAAACGTTAGGAATCGTTCTTTCGCGTGTCAAATTACGTCCTACCTCTATATTTTGAGTTATCTTGACGTTTCCTATGTATACATTGCATAAGATATAATGTACAGCGCATTTGAACGTCTTTTAATTTTCAGTTATTAATGAAGCTATCGATTGAATTCCTGAACGAAGGAAAGTCTCATCCTAGGTCTAATACAGAGTAAATACGTCTCAAATCGTGAAAAATACAGAGCTCCACTTGAAATCTGATTAGATACATAGAACGATTACAAAATTTAATTCCATCATATATCTGTGTTTGATACCTCTGAGACGTTTGGAATCGTTCTTTCTCGTGTCAAACTACGTCCTATCTCTACATTTTAAGTCATCCTGACGTTTCCTATGTATACATTCCATAAGATATAATGTACAGAGCATTTGAACGTCTTTTAATTTTCAGTTATTAATGAAGCTATCGATTGAATTCCTGATCGAAGGAAAGTCTCACCCTAGGTCTAATACAGAATGAATACGCCTCAAATCGTAAAAAATACAGAGCTTTACTTGAAATCTGATTAGATACATAGAACGATTAGAAGATTTAATTCCATCATATATCTGTGTTTGATACCTCCGAAACGTTAGGAATCGTTATTTCTCGTGTCAAATGACGTACTATCTCTATATTTTAGGTTATCTTGACGTTTTCTATGTATACATTGCATAAGATATAATGTACAGAGCATTTGAACGACTTTCAATTTTCAGTTATTAATGAAGCAAGCGATTGAATTCCTGAACGAAGGAAAGTCTCATCCTAGGTCTAATACAGACTAAATACGTCTCAAATCGTGAAAAATACAGAGCTGCACTTGAAATCTCATTGAATACATAGAACGATTACAAAATTGCATTCCATCATATATCTGTGTTTGATACCTCCGAAACGTTAGGAATCGTTCTATCTCGTGTCAAATTACGTCCTACCTCTATATTTTAAGTTATCTTGACGTGTTCTATGTATACATTGCATAAGATATAATGTACAGCGCATTTGAACGTCTTTTAATTTTCAGTTATTAATGAAGTTATCGATTGAATTCCTGAACGAAGGAAAGTCTCATCCTAGGTCTATTACAGAGTAACTACGTCTCACATCGTAAAATGACAAAGCTCCACTTGAAATCTGATTGGATACATAGAACGATTACAAAACTTATTCCCATCATATATCTGTGTTTGATACATCCGAAACGTTAGGAATCGTTCTTTCTCGTGTCAAATTACGTCCTACCTCTATATTTTAAGTTATCTTGACGTTTTCGAAATATACATTGCATAAGATATAATGGACAGCGCTTTTGAAAGTCGTTTAATTTTCAGTTATTGATGAAGCTATCGATTGAATTCCTGAATGAAGGAAAGTCTCATCCTAGGTCTAATACAGAGTAAATACGTCTCAAATCGTAAAAAATACAGAGCTCCACTTGAAATCTGATTAGATACATAGAACGATTAGAAGATTTATTTCCATCATATATCTGTGTTTGATACCTCCGAAACGTTAGGAATCGTTCTATCTCGTGTCAAATTACGTCCTACCTCTATATTTTAAGTTATCTTGACGTTTTCTATGTATACATTGCTTAAGATATAATGTGCAGCGCATTTGAACGTCGTTTAATTTTCAGTTATTAATGAAGCTAGCGATTGAATTCCTGAACGAAGGAAAGTCTCATCCTAGGTCTAATACAGAGTAAATACGTCTCAAATCGTAAAAAATACAGAGCTCCACTTGAAATCTGATTAGATACATAGAACGATTAGAAGATTTAATTCCATCATATATCTGTGTTTGATACCTCCGAAACGTTAGGAATCGTTCTTTCTCGTGTCAAATGACGTACTATCTCTATATTTTAAGTTATCTTGACGTTTTCTATGTATACATTGCATAAGATATAATGTACAGTGCATTTGAACGACTTTTAATTTTCAGTTATTAATGAAGCTAGCGATTGAATTCCTGAACGAAGGAAAGTCTCATCCTAGGTCTAATACAGAGTAACTACGTCTCAAATCGTAAAAAAGACAAAGCTCCACTTAAAATCTGATTAGATACATAGAACGATTACAAAATTTAATTCCATCATATATCTGTGTTTGATACCTCCGAAACGTTAGGAATCGTTCTATCTCGTGTCAAATTACGTCCTACCTTTATATTTTAAGTTATCTTGACGTGTTCTATGTATACATTGCATAAGATATAATGTACAGAGCATTTGAACGTCTTTTAATTTTCAGTTATTAATGAAGCTATCGATTGAATTTCTGATCGAAGGAAAGTCTCATCCTAGGTCTAATACAGAATGAATACGCCTCAAATCGTAAAAAATACAGAGCTCCACTTGAAATCTGATTAGATACATAGAACGATTAGAAGATTTAATTCCATCATATATCTGTGTCTGATACCTCCGAAACGTTAGGAATCGTTCTTTCTAGTGTCAAACTACGTCCCACATCTATATTTTATGTTATCTTGACGTTTTCGATGTATACATTGTATAAGATATAATGTACAGCGCTTTTGAACGTCGTTTAATGTTCAGTTATTGATGAAGCTATCGATTGAATTCCTGAATGAAGGAAAGTCTCATCCTAGGTCTAATACAGAGTAAATACGTCTCAAATCGTAAAAAATACAGAGCTCCACTTGAAATCTGATTAGATACATAGAACGATTAGATGATTTAATTCCATCATATATCTGTGTTTGATACCTCCGAAACGTTAGGAATCTTTCTTTCTCGTGTCAAATGACGTCCTACCTCTATATTTCAAGTTATCTTGACGTTTTCTATGTATACATTGCATAAGATATAATGTACAGAGCAGTTGAACGTCTTTTAATTTTCAGTTATTAATGAAGCTAGCGATTGAATTCCTTAACGAAGGAAAGTCTCATCCTAGGTCTAATACAGAGTAACTACGTCTCAAATCGTAAAAAATACCAGAGCTCCACTTGAAATCTGATTAGATACATAGAACGATTACAAGATTTAATTCCATCATATATCTGTGTTTGATACCTCCGAAACGTTAGGAATCGTTCTTTCTCGTGTCAAATGACGTCCTAACTCTATATTTCAAGTTATCTTGACGTTTTCGATGTATACATTGCATAAGATATAATGTACAGCGCTTTTGAACGTCGTTTAATGTTCAGTTATTGATGAAGCTATCGATTGAATTCCTGAATGAAGGAAAGTCTCATCCTAGGTCTAATACAGAGTAAATACGTCTCAAATCGTAAAAAATACAGAGCTCCACTTGAAATCTGATTAGATACATAGAACGATTAGAAGATTTAATTCCATCATATATCTGTGTTTGATACCTCCGAAACGTTAGGAATCGTTCTATCTCGTGTCAAATTACGTCCTATTTCTATATTTTAAGTTATCTTGACGTTTTCTATGTATACATTGTTTAAGATATAATGTGCAGCGCATTTGAACGTCGTTTAATTTTCAGTTATTAATGAAGCTAGCGATTGAATTCCTGAACAAAGGAAAGTCTCATCCTAGGTCTAATACAGAGTAAATACGTCTCAAATCGTAAAAAATACAGAGCTCCACTTGAAATCTGATTAGATACATAGAACGATTACAAGATTTAATTCCATCATATATCTGTGTTTGATACCTCCGAAACGTTAGGAATCGTTATTTCTCGTGTCAAATGACGTACTATCTCTACATTTTGAGTTATCTTGACGTTTTCTATGTATACATTGCATAAGATATAATGTACAGTGCATTTGAACGACTTTTAATTTTCAGTTAATAATGAAGCTAGCGATTGAATTCCTTAACGAAGGAAAGTCTCATCCTAGGTCTAATACAGAGTAACTACGTCTCAAATCGTAAAAAAGACAAAGCTTCAATTGAAATCTGATTAGATACATAGAACGATTACAAAATTTAATTCCATCATATATCTGTGTTTGATACCTCCGAAACGTTAGGAATCGTTCTATCTCGTGTCAAATTACGTCCTACCTTTATATTTTAAGTTATCTTGACGTGTTCTATGTATACATTCCATAAGATATAATGTACAGAGCATTTGAACGTCTTTTAATTTTCAGTTATTAATGAAGCTATCGATTGAATTCCTGATCGAAGGAAAGTCTCATCCTAGGTCTAATACAGAATGAATACGCCTCAAATCGTAAAAAATACAGAGCTCCACTTGAAATCTGATTAGATACATAGAACGATTAGAAGATTTAATTCCATCATATATCTGTGTCTGATACCTCCGAAACGTTAGGAATCGTTCTTTCTAGTGTCAAATTACGTCCCACATCTATATTTTATGTTATCTTGACGTTTTCGATGTATACATTGCATAAGATATAATGTACAGCGCTTTTGAACGTCTTTTAATGTTCAGTTATTGATGAAGCTATCGATTGAATTCCTGAACGAAGGAAAGTCTCATCCTAGGTCTAATACAGACTAAATACGTCTCAAATCGTAAAAAATACAGAGCTCCACTTGAAATCTGATTAGATACATAGAACGATTAGATGATTTAATTCCATCATATATCTGTGTTTGATACCTCCGAAACGTTAGGAATCGTTCTTTCTCGTGTCAAATGACGTCCTACCTCTATATTTCAAGTTATCTTGACGTTTTCTATGTATACATTGCATAAGATATAATGTACAGAGCAGTTGAACGTCTTTTAATTTTCAGTTATTAATGAAGCTAGCGATTGAATTCCTTAACGAAGGAAAGTCTCATCCTAGGTCTAATACAGAGTAACTACGTCTCAAATCGTAAAAAATACAGAGCTCCACTTGAAATCTGATTAGATACATAGAACAATTACAAAATTTAATTCCATCATATATCTGTGTTTGATACCTCCTAAACGTTAGGAATCGTTCTTTCTCGTGTCAAATTACGTCCTAACTCTATATTTCAAGTTATCTTGACGTTTTCGATGTATACATTGTATAAGATATAATGTACAGCGCTTTTGAACGTCGGTTAATTTTCAGTTATTGATGAAGCTATCGATTGAATTCCTGAATGAAGGAAAGTCTCATCCTAGGTCTAATACAGAGTAAATACGTCTCAAATCGTAAAAAATACAGAGCTCCACTTGAAATCTGATTAGATACATAGAACGATTAGAAGATTTAATTCCATCATAAATCTGTGTTTGATACCTCCGAAACGTTAGGAATCGTTCTTGCTCGTGTCAAATGACGTCCTACCTCTATATTTTAAGTTATCTTGACGTTTTCTATGTATACATTGCATAAGATATAATGTACAGAGCATTTGAACGTCGTTTAATTTTCAGTTATTAATGAAGCTATCGATTGAATTCCTGAACGAAGGAAAGTCTCATCCTAGGTCTAATACAGACTGAATACGTCTCAAATCGTAAAAAATACAGAGCTCCACTTGAAATCTGATTAGATACATAGAACGATTAGAAGATTTAATTCCATCATAAATCTGTGTTTGATACCTCCGAAACGCTAGGAATCGTTATTTCTCGTGACAAATGACGTCCTATCTCTATATTTCGAGTTATCTTGACGTTTTCTATGTATACATTGCATAAGATATAATGTACAGAGCATTTGAACGTCTTTTAATTTTCAGTTATTAATGAAGCTAGCGATTGAATTCCTTAACGAAGGAAAGTCTCATCCTAGGTCTAATACAGAGTAACTACGTCTCAAATCGTCAAAAATACAGAGCTCCACTTGAAATCTGATTAGATACATAGAACGATTACAAAATTTAATTCCATCATAAATCTGTGTTTGATACCTCCGAAACGTTAGGAATCGTTCTTTCTCGTGTCAAATGACGTCCTACCTCTATATTTTAAGTTATCTTGACGTGTTCTATGTATACATTGCATAAGATATAATGTACAGCGCATTTGAACGTCTTTTAATTTTCAGTTATTAATGAAGTTATCGATTGAATTCCTGAACGAAGGAAAGTCTCATCCTAGGTCTAATACAGACTAAATACGTCTCAAATCGTAAAAAATACAGAGCTGCACTTGAAATCTGATTAGATACATAGTACGTATACATAGAAGATTTAATGTCAAGCAACTGTGGCATATGGGTACGGTTAGGTACGTCATCTCTGGACACGGAAAGTACGTATTGCTGACGAGTTCCAGAAGTTTTGTTGTCAATCTACTGCTAGACTGATGGTAACACTAAGTTACTGTGTTCGATCTGTGATCATCCTGCCAGTTTCTCAAGTGCAACTTTGTCTATTTTACTATTTGAGACGTAGTTGCTCTGTATTAGACCTAGGATGAGACTTTGTTCGTTCAGGAATTTTCAACCGATTAAGCTTGATGTAATAACTGATATTTCCAATAGATGTTCAAATGCTCTGTACATTCTATCAGTATGCAATGTATACGCAGGTGCAATGTTCCATTTCTTAAAGTATAGAGATCGGGCGTAACTTGACACGCGAATAGATACGATTCCGACGTTTCGGAGGTATCAAACACAGGTATATGATGGAATTAAGTTTTGTAATCGTTCTATATATCTAATCATATTTCAAATGTAGCTCTGTCTTTTTTACAATTAGAGACGTATTTAGTCTGTATTAGACCTAGGATGAGGCTCCCCTTCGTTCAGGAATTCAATCGATATCTTCATTAATAACTGAAAATGAAAAGACGTTCAAATGCGCTGTACATTATATCTTAAGCAATGTATACATAGAAAACGACAAGATAACTCAAAATATTGAGGTAGGAAGTCATTTGACACGCGAAAGAACGATTCCTAACGTTTCGGAGGTGTCAAACACAGGTATATGTTGGAATTAAGTTTTGTAATCGTTCTATGTATCTAATCAGATTTCAAGTGGAGCTTTGTCTTTCTTACAATTTGAGACGTATTTAGTCTGTATTAGACCAAGGATGAGACTTTCCATAGTTAAGGAATTGAATCGCTAGCTTCATTAATAACTGAAAATTAAAAGACGTTCAAATGCTCTGTACATTATATCTTATGTAATGTATATATAAAAAACGTCAAGATAACTCAAAATATAGAGGTAGGAAGTCATTTGACACGGGATAGAACGATTAAAAACGTTTCAGATGTATCAAACACAAATCTATGATGGAATTAAATTTTGTAATCGTTCTACGTATCTGATCAGATTTCAAGTGCGGCTTTGTCTCTCTTACGATTTGAGACGTATTTAGTCTGTATTAGACCTAGGATAAGACTTTCCTTCGTTAAGGAATTGAATCGCTAGCTTCATTAATAACCGAAAATTAAAAGACGTTCAAAGCTCTGTATATTATATCTTATGCAATGTATATATAGAAAACGTCAAGATAACTTAAAGTATAGAGGTAGGACGTAATTTGACACGCGAAAGAACGATTAAAAACGTTTCAGAGGTATCAAACACAAATATATGATGGAATTAAGTTTTGTAATCGTTCTATGTATCTAATCATATTTCAAATTGAGCTCTGTCTTTTTTACAATTTGAGACGTATTTACTCTGTATTAGACCTAGGATGAGGCTCCCCTTCGTTTAGGAATTCAATCGATAGCTTCATTAATAACTGAAAATGAAAAGACGTCCAAATGCGCTGTACATTATATCTTATGCAATGTATACATAGAAAACGTCAAGATAACTTAAAATATTAAGAGGTATGAAGTAACTGAAACGCAAAAGAACAATTTACTGGTTATGCAGGAGGTTATGTCTGGTTCTTGGTCGGTGCGTATGCTAGCGGTTTGAATGAAATGCAATGCAAAAGTTGATTTACATATTATCTGTTCAACAAATTATCCGAATAAATCACCGGAAATTCTATTAGAAAATCCAAAATGTCTATCTGATAATTCACTAGCTGAATTACAAAGTAATCTCGTACGCAAAGCTGAAGAACTTGAAGGCGAAGAAGTGATTTTCCAGTTATGTCAACACGTTCAAGAATTCCTACATTTACATAATAAACCATCCACAAAGAGTTTCTATGATGAGATGCTACAGAGACGTAAAGAAAAGGAACAACAAGATCTTGTAGCCAAACAAATGGAGGAGGATCGACACGTAAAAACATTTCACTTTGTTGATATGCCAGTCTCAAAGATGCGTTAATTATAATTTTTTTCATTTAGCGGCAATTTATGCGCGAAGAGATCCAACAGCGGCAAGAAATCTTGAAATCTGAATTACGTTTACAGAAAGGTGGACGTTACAATTCGGAAACTTCAAATGATTATGACACGGATTTGCATCGAAGAATATCAGTTTCAAATTAGTAAAAATCTTTGTTATGTTCGCCTATTTTCGTTAATAATTTCTCAAATTACAGTTCTTCAGATGGTCTAGATGATTGTTTCTGTGAAAATAAGACGATTCTATTGGCATTTTGTAATCGTGACATCCAAAGAGGGCAATGTTTCAGTGAGTTTTTAATCAAATTTTGGTTGTTTTAAAATCATTAATTGTTTGTCTTAAGAACATTCCAGTTCTAATCGTACAACATATGGGGGAATCGATAAGGCAACTGGTGAAATATTGGTGATAAATGAATGGATAATAGAAACGAAAAATGATACAGAATTAGGTATTGTTTTGAAACAATTATCAAGTATTGAACAAGAATTGAGTTATTTAATGAAATTAAAACATCAAAATCTTTGCAATTATTTAAATATCAATTATGAACAATCAAATGATGGTCGAATTATTATTTATATTTTAAAAGAATTTATAAATGGTATCAATTGCAAATTTCTAATTAAACCAAATCTATCGCCGAGTATACAATTGATAAAATCCATAGCTAAAGAAATATTATACGCTTTAGATTATTTACATAGAAATAATGTGATTCATCGTGATTTAAAAGAGAGTTGTATTTATATAAATGATAAAGGATTGATAAAATTATCAAATTATAGTATTTATAAAAGATTAAATGATTTATTAACATTAACAACGAACATTTCAACAAGTTACAATCGGAAAAGTGATATTTGGAAATTTGGTCTATTTCTATTAACATTAACAGTAGGTAAAGAACAAAATGGTGGCAATTTTGATATCCAATACAATACCACATGATTTATACGATTTGTTAACGAAATGTTTATGTAAAGAAGAGAAAGAACGTTATACAGCTGCACAATTATTGAATCATCCATTTCTTTGTACAACAATTGTACAATTATCACCCAAACATCATCATCATCATCAAGATGATTTAGATTCATTAGAACCAGAACGTAATATTTCACCAGAAAATATCCATCCACCAGCACAATTATCAATGAATCAATCACGTATTAAAAATGAATTTGAATTTTTACAACATTTAGGCAAAGGTGGTTTTGGTGATGTTATAAAAGTACGTAATAAATTAGATGGTGGTCATTATGCCATCAAACGTATACAATTAAATCCGAAAAATCGACAATTAAACAAGAAGATTGTGCGTGAAGTTAAATTATTATCAAGATTAAATCATGAGAATGTTGTACGTTATTATAATTCGTGGATTGAAACGACAACAATCAAACATGAGGAGAATCGACAAGCTACAACAAAGAATTTGAAGATTATACCGAGAATCGACAGAAGAGATGAGGTATCTGTTTCTTTGTTGATGTCTATCTGGATGGTTGTAGTATGACATACATATCTCTACGTAAACATCCAAATCACTGTTTGACAATATTTCTCGTTTACTGCTATTTAATTGGGATATTTAAACAATTCAGATAGATTTAGACAAATTTAGTATATATATAGTCAAAACATTTCAAATGTCCACTGGAATATTGTGGTTTGTGGATACGGAAATTTGCAAGCGATTGCGATGATTTAGACGAATTCATGTACGTCGAAACATTGGAAGTACGCTGTAGACAAATGTGTGGTTTATACAATTAATGAAAATTTCAACCAATACAATCAAGTAGACAATCTAGTATATTTGTGAGTCAAACATTGAAATATGGCTGTTTGACCGAATGTAGTTTATACAATTCGGAAATGTCAACAATTTCGATAGATTTAAACAATTCATCATGTAACGTCAAAACATTCAAAATATCGCTGTTTGACAAATATTTGTCGTTCTACTGCGATTTAATCAACTTCAACAATTTACAAATGTGACTTCAGGGGTTTCTGACGGTATAGTTTGCATTCAACTCATCTCCTATAAACACCCATTCTTTTTTATACTCATTCGTTCATATGCTTTGTTCAATTGGAATCATTCTTCTGTAGACATTCGGATGGACGTTCCTTCGTTCAATTGAATGGATAACTAATTAATAACTAAAAATTGAAAGAACATTCGAAATGCTCTGTACATTCTTCTGCAATATCTCCTCAAAACGTCAAGTAACTCAAAATATTCAAGATTGAGACATCATTTGACAGGAAAAACGACTAAAAGCAGGGGATGGTTATGTTTATGTATACATTAGTACGTATTGCTATATATATATATATATAAATTTGATTAAACCGAAAATAAGTAAATTGAATCAACTTGAAATTACGCAATATCATAAAAACAATGTGGAAACCATCAACCCGTTGTATTCTATTCCGTTTTGTTAGTTTTACGTTTACAACCTATTATCTGCGGATACGGATAAATTATTGGATTATCACAAATTGCAACATCGAACCCAACTGACTTACTTCACAACAAAACATATTTTATTAAAATCAATTCAAAAATTAATTAAAAAAACTGCTACTTTTCTGTTCTAGAACCTTCTTGTATATACTATACTCAATTCTCTTTCTCATCTACTACTGTAGTACGACTAGTAAAGCCCATCTTTATTTTTAGCATTAAACTTTTTAACTTATTATCGTCCTTTTTGCCCTTCATCACCACCCTACACCATTACGTTTGAACGTATAAATTATCTTAGGCGAAAAGAATTTCCCTTTATTAAAAGAACACACCAGTCAGATTACAGATTAGAAAATAGTTGAATACAGTTCCTGAACAACAACATAAACGACATCTACAAATAAATTAATCACCCTGGCACCTCCACCATTTTTCAACCAAAATTTTTTTTCAGCAGAATTAATGGTGTTAGATAGTATAAGACGGTTTTCCTTCATAAGCCTATAAAATTCAATATAATATTGTTAATTTTATCACTATCAATCAGCAAAGTTATCAATCCGTCAATTTTATTATTTCTCTCATTTCCATTTTAATTCATTAAAATAACAATTAATTTTTGGTCATTTAACAACAAATTAATAAAATGTTTATATCAAATTATTGTTTAATAATGATTTTTTTTGTCAAATATTGCATGTAATAGTTCGACATTGAACATGAAATGTATTTTGAAGTTGTTTACTCGACTACAGCAGGATAATAAATGTAATAGAAGCAAATAAAATTAAAAACTCATTCATGTATTAAAGGAATATTCCAGGATTTATAACAACAAATATTTACATTGATATTACGTCAATTGGAAAATGTAAATATAATTGTATCTAATACATAATAACCAACTATTGGTTATGTTTATGTATACCTTGACAAGTTGATTGTGTATACATAGAACACGTCAAGATAACTTGAAATATAGAGGTAGGACGTAATTTGACATGAGATAGAACGATTCCTAACGTTTCGGAGGTATCAAACACAGATATATGATGGAATTAAATCTTCTAATCGTTCTATGTATCTAATCAGATTTCAAGTGGAGCTCTGTATTTTTTACGATTTGAGACGTATTTACTCTGTATTAGACCTAGGATGAGACTTTCCTTCATTCAGGAATTCAATCGATAGCTTCATCAATAACTGTAAATTAAACGACGTTCAAAAGCGCTGTACATTATATCTTATGCAATGTATACATCGAAAACGTCAAGATAACATAAAATATAGAGGTCGGACGTAATTTGACACTAGAAAGAACGATTCCTAACGTTTTGGAGGTATCAAACACAGATATATGATGGAATTAAATCTTCTAATTGTTCTATGTATCTAATCAGATTTCAAGTGGAGCTATGTATTTTTTACGATTTGAGACGTATTCATTCTGTATTAGACCTAGGATGAGAAAACAACCAATTCAAAAAATCTTTTATAATCCAGAAAAACTAATATTTTCTTAAAGCTGTACATATAAAAAGGATTAAAATAAATGCGGCAAAGTAATAATTGACATAAAATAATAGACGACAATATTGCTTGGAAAATGTGTCAAGATATTTGACAGGACAGCTTTACAAAATTAGATTCTTTGACGTTGCCACGTTATAAAAGAACAGAAAATTGTAGTTATAGGAAAATCATTTTGCATTAGATTTTTAGACTTTGTTATATTTTCGATTATAACATCAATCATTCTCTACGTTTCATAATTAATTCTAACTATTTGATATTTTAACATAGTGATTAAGGATTAAGTCGAGAGTTGTTCATGGTCAAGGCACAATTTTTCCAACTAAATAAACGAATCCTCTTTTCCTCTGAATCCGCTTAGTTTACCACAATCCACTGATCGATTCCTCCTAGTTTTTGTCTATATTGAGAATAAATTTGATCAAATATTGTGTGTAATTGCTATAGGAAATACGTAGGGGACAGTGGAAAGGTCGTTTCACAAGTTGAATGTTTTGTTTAAAAATTTGTAAAGAATAAAAATGATGATTTGTCCCAGGTGATTTAAATAACGTTATGGGTGCATAGATCCCAGTACATAACTGAAACAATTTATTAATCTTTCGAGAACGAAACGAGAAAAATTTTAGTAAAACTTAGATGATTCATTCTTATTCACTGCCATCAAACAAACGATACGATAAGGGGACAACTCAAAAAGATAAACTATCAATGAAGTACCGTCTAAAGAAGGAAATGTATATAGATGATCCTTCAAAACATGAAGTAACAAAGCTTTTAAAATGGAAAATTTTCAGTATCGATTTTGCCCGCAAGCTTTACCCAAAGCTCTACTGTTGCTACAACAATTAATTTCCAGTATTCCATAATTCAATAAACCACAACTCATACATCTAACAAACCACCAATAATAATATTGAACTAATCATATAGAAACATTACACAATGTGCAGAAATGCAACAAGTTGTTGCAAATACTTATTAGAGTTTTCATCTATCAATTTTTGTGTTTGTTTTAATTTCGCTTTATCTGTGTTTTATTATAAATAAATAAAAAGGAAGAAAGAAAAGAATGCAGAAAATTTAATTTTAAAACTTCCAACAATTTCCTCCAGTTTCCTCGTTTTGTGCTAAATGAATTTGATTTAGTTGGCAAATATCAAACCGACTTTTCAACAGACATTAAATTCATGACAAACAGGATATTTTGCGGATACACGCAAATTTATTCCAACCGACCTCACAAGTCATATTCTGAACAATTTCTATATAGAGAAATTACAACATGAATTCAATGATAACTAAAGTGAAAATGTTACAAGATAGGGGAGTAGAGTGAAGTAAAATTTCAAACAGTTAATTTCAGAGCAACATAATGAAAAGACATTGTATAATAGGCTAATATAGCTAACGTATGTCCAGTTTCCAACTGTAGTACTGCTACTATCTGTATCTAATTTCAAAGTTAGCTTCAGAGGAGCTATTATAAAGTTGTTTTGGTTTTGTTAAAGCCACATATCCGGCGTATCTCCTAATCCTATACCATAATTTATAAGACAAGCAGAAATATTTCATTTTGAAAGCTAAATTTCTACAATATGATATCAACTACCATAAAATAAATATAACTATAGATTCGAATAACATTTAAATCCAAACTAGCAGTTCTATAGTACCCACAAAAAAAAATTGATCAAAAATCAAATAAGCGTAAATCCATAAGGAAATACTTGGTTATTCACATAAAGTTTACAACTGTTCAATTTTGTTGAACACATAAATTTCCACTTAACCGATTACGGAAAAGAAGAGAACAAATCTATTGCAGTGCATTAAATAGATTTGATCAAATGATATGCTGTAGTTTCATCGAAAAGTAATGATGATAAGAAGCAAAACAATATTCCAAAAGAGGAATAAAATTTAGGTGATAAGAAAATAACATAAATAGTTCGTACTGTAAGTAGGTAATTATTTTATTGACTTTTAATAAGATCTAAAATAAAGCCGGAGATGTGGAAGAAAATAACAAGGTAACTTCCTTAACATCACTATCTTGCGTCATAAAATTAATTGAGAAACACGTTTAACTAACGTGTGTCACAAACGAATATATCTGCAAGAATCAATTTGTTAATGATGCCTTGTTTTATGTAGAATAGGCACAATTGTGATTATTTTCATTTTCGCATTTGAGCTTTATTATTTTCAGCTTATTAAGAAGAGTTTGGTAGTATTTTTGTTCAATTTTGGCAGAATGATTGATGCGTTTAACATAATTAGAACACAAAAAATGGCAAAAGATGTATTTTTGTATTGTGTGCAAATGTATTCACAAAAATTGATCGAAAATTTAATGTTTTTAAATAGAATGAATCCATTACTGTAACATCCATTTCGTTATAAATGCGAATATTTCTCAATTATATTCTTCTTTAACTACATTTGCCACTTTACACCTTTTTTATATAACTTCCAATAGGTCTTATTTTCATAGAAAAATCGGCAATATATTTACGTCTATTTTCTCTATTTTCGCTATATATTTCTACAAGTACAATTTTTCTTTTCTATTGCAAATTCCTGTTTCAGGGTGAAATTGTTTTATCAAATTTAACGTGTTTATGTGCAATACGAGATAAGTGTGGTGAACAAAAAATCAAGAAAATACCGTTTCAACTGTCAAAAATATAACTGTTTCTTACATTGTGGCTTTTCTACCATTTAATAGACAGACGAATTGATAAAAAAAAACTGCCGATATATCTTAACGCATTTCGTTGTGATCGAAATTTGTTCTACTGATTGACGATAAGTGCTGCTGAATAAAATCACCTTCTTATTAGAGATTTTGTAGCATTGCAACGAATACAAACTTGTTGTATAATTAATACTATCACCTGCGTTTTTTTTATACAACACAGTAAGTAAAGTATATGTGATTGTAGAATAACTCTTCAAAACGAACAGTTGTAAGGTGACTGAAGTGGTTTGAGGACTATACAATTTTCATTTTTTTTATAACGACATGTTCTCAAATTAAAAGAAAAAGATGTGTTCTATATTTGGGAATTGTTCTATTGTTCGATTAGAGATTTCTTACCATTGTGTTGGTACTGGCAGAGCTGGATCTATGATTGATTCTGGCCGGATTTGCCGGTGATGGTGATTGACTTGAGATCTTATTTTCAGGTGGTCCACCACCGTTCTTGACACTAATCTCTAAATAACAATGCGATTCAAGATGACTTTGTGCCCGTTTCTCTTCCATCACAATTCTTCTAGCAGCTCGAAATATCTTATAATATACGACAATCATCACAGTTAATGGTATATAAAAACTACATAATGTTGCATATAATTGGTAACCAAAATCTTGTGATACTAAACAAACTTCATTATTAATATAACCATCTTCTTCAATTTCTGTATGCTCATTACCGATAATTAATAATGGTGGTAATGATATACAAGCAGCAAAACACCAAACTAAAATCACCCATATAATCATACGTTTTGGTGTACGTTTCACACCATATTCTAATGGTTTCGTTATTGCATAATAACGATCAACACTAATCATACATAAATTTAATATTGATGCTGTACAACTTAATACATCAAAACTAACCCACAAATTACAAACAATTTCACCAAATATCCATCTACCATTGATTTCATAAAACATTGCCATTGGCATTACCAATATAGCAACACACAAATCACTCACTGCTAAACTAACTAAAAGATAGTTGCAGGGACGACGTAATTTTCTGACTAAACAAACAGCCACACATACCAAAATATTACCAACTACTGTACCAATTATGATTACCACCAATATAAATGTTATCACAATAGTTTGGGCTTGTGTGTAACCACCATCCTGTTGGTAGATTGTTGTATCATTTGCTATAATTGTGGTCGTTTCTGTCAAGTTGTTATTATTGTTGTTATTGCTATTGTCAAAATCTTGTGTTATACTGGCCGCCATACGATTTATTCCACAATTTCAACTATTCCAAATCCATTACATACAAAATTTCGATTGAATTCAATCTGAAAAAGAAACGAAACTAATTAACCTAAAACAAACTAATCAATTTGAATAATTAAACAAATATTCTATCTTTAACTTTGTGAAGGATTTAAAGTTTTACTCGATTCCTTGTATCTAATTTATAACAAGATCCTCTCCGGTTATATATATATACTGATAGTAGAACATAATTTATTGAAATAAAATCTGTTTACAGTATCAATTTACTTAATTAATCTGATACGAAATTTTACCCTCTATTTTCATTTTAATTCTATTAAAAATGAAAGAATGTAAAAAAATTCCACCACGTAGGTATGCGAATGATTTATCTGACATTTGGGTATGTTTAAGAAATCGAAACGGAAACCCTCAGTATACTCGAGAATATTCACAAAATTGGTTAGTAGACCGATCTCGGTCCTCAATAAACCATCATCAATATTTGTATGAAAGTTAAACACCGAAACCGGCATGACACACACACAGACACAATAGTCGGACTATAATAATTTTCTTTATTATAAAAGAGACAAGTACACTGTAAATTGGAGCCCCGCAAAGCAAATATTTTGCTAAGATAAGCTCGAATTAAATTATAAAATAACAGACAAAGATAAACTCGTTGTCTGTCGATTTCTACGGAATATTCATCAAAAAAAAAAAATTTAACATGAAAATGTTCAAGAGTAAGTGATGATAAACAACCTAAATTGATGCTTTTTTATGTTATTCTGTATAAAATATGGTTGAGAGAACAGAAACCTCTTTGACTCTTTCCTCATTTTAATTAACTTACTAAAAATAGCGAACCTAATGTTGGCCATTAAAGATAAGGTTTTTAATCATTGAGAGTTCTTCTTAATTTTAAACTATAGATTATTAAAAAGTTGTGAGATTATTTTGAAATTTATCTGGAAACAGATAATGGTTAATACTAATGTGTATTTTAACGGTTATTTTCATCTTATTTACATTCAAGGCGAATAATTTGTCGATGTATAATTTGTTCTAATTTGTTCTAATTGACGTGTTTATCAATAACTTCATTGGAAACTGTTAAATACATAGCGAAATCAAGTGAAAAATATTTAGATCATTATCGTTTTAAATGGGAAAATGAGTACTAATCGCCCTCTTTTTTCACTTAACTCTAACGTTAAATATATCCTAAACTATATTATACAATCAATACGTAACTCTGCACCAACGTGTGCTCTAGTTTAGTTTATATTCGTTGATTTCTCACCGTTGAACGCACAACACAAACCGCAATTCAATGAATGCTCCGTCATCATTCAATGTTTCAACATAAAACAAACAAAAATAGACAAAGCAATGTTTATTTTTATCACATATTCTCACACATATGAATTCACACACTCTGTTTCAGTAGTTTCTGTCTAGTTTCTGAGTGTGATCCAACTGAACAACTTTCATACATTCTCATACGCTAGCCATTCATCTGAAACGAAGCCATCCTCATCTCATCCAAACCTCACAAACATGAAAAGAACTGCGCTTGAAATTCATCAATCCTCAACAGTTCCAACAATTCCCTCATCTGTCTGCATTCATCCTTCAAAGCGTTTAACTCTGTGAGTTTCCTCTGCTGTCTAGTTTCTCATCTTAGTTTCTGTCTAGCCACATAGTGGCGCCGCGCCCCCCCCAGGGTTGCTGCCCTGCTCCCTTTGACCGTTGGTCTTTGT
>JAPTHL010000021.1:0-67742 GCA_028455855.1 Meloe dianella
CGATAGATTTAATTGATAATGGCACAATTAAGAAAGCTAAGGGTAATTAATGTTAGATTTATCCATTTTTCCAAAAACAAGGTTAATGATTATTAAATTAAAACAATACTCTAATTCCTTGTTTGAAATCTTTCTATTTACTCACTACCGGTTTCGGCTAATTCGCCATCTTCAGGTGTGATAACTACATGGTTTGAGATAAATTACAAATATGGTATTATATGGTTAAAATGTAAAAGAAACTTACGTCAAAATTTTTTTAAAAGAAGAAGAAATTGTTGACACATTTGATGATGATTTTTGAATATTGAAATTATTTTTAAATTATTTTTAGATTGTTTTTTGAAATTGAAAATTATTTTTAAATTATTTTTAAAATTGTTTTTTGATGAATTAAAGTAATCAAAATTAGTGTAAAATGTGAACTATATCAAATGTTTAAAATTAGAGTTAGTTTAATATAAAAATTTTATCGAGATTTATTGTTGAGACAGCTCACACCCAGTAATTATGATTATTACAATGTTATTATATAAATTTAAGTTTTATTGTAAATAATTATGTTATTATTTTTTTTTAAATTTAGAATATTATAAAAATTGAATCACTATCACAATATTATAATTGAGTACAAATTGAAAATACATGAGTTTATAACAAAACAATTATGAACATTGAACCAACACTACACAAGTTGAAATGAAATAAAAATTATTGTGATGGTGTCAAATTTGCGTTTTAATAGTTTCTAGATGATTCTAGAAGAAATGCGCAGTTAAATTCTGGTTAAGAGACAGAGAAGACCAATGAAATGAGAAGATAATTACAATGATAAAAGTTTGAATTTAAATATGTTATCTTATTAAATTTAAATTTTTAGATATTTAAAAAGTGATTCAAAATTGAGTTCTATTTGATCATTAATTAGATTATGTCCTTTCTTTCTATGTTTGTATATTTCAAAATATTCTAGTAAATCCATCCTTATTCCTTTGTTCAAATTATGTAAAAGTTTGATATTATTATTATTATTACTTGAATGACCATTTTCTGTAAGGTGTTTATTGAAGTTGGAGTTTTCTCTTTTTCTATGTTCATTAATTCGTTTGTTTATGCTTCTACCAGTTTGTCCGATGTATTGAACATCACAATCATCACATTTTATTGAATATATACCACTTTTTTCTAAATTATTATTATGATTTTTCATTTTATTAATGTTTCTTGAAATTATATGAGATAAATTGTTTTTTGATGAGAATGCTGCTTTTATATTGTATTTTTGTAATATATCATTGATGTTGTTAATATTTTGATTATAGGTGAATTTTCTATATTTATATATTTTTGTTGTTTCTTCTTGTGTATATAAAGGGTCATGTTTGATACGAATTTTGTGAAATAGTTTGTGAATCAGATATGGGGGGAATTTGTTGATATAGGCTAAATGCATGATAATGTTAAATTCTTTTTGAAAATTGTGAGATGATAATGGGATGGAGAATAATCTATGGAAAAAATAGTAAAAGGATGAAATTTATTGGGAGTAATGATGGTATGAGTTATAAGGTATTAGAATATCACTGGATGTAGGTTTTCGGTATATGGATAGTTCTATTTTGTTTATGTTATCTTTATGTAATGTTAAGTCCAAAAAATTTATAGTGTTGTCCATCTCCACTTCTATAGTGTATTCAATGTTATTATGTAAATTATTAATGTAATTATGTAAATATTGTAAATCATTTATATTACCACTCCAAATAATAAAAATATCATCAACGTATCTGATCCATAATTTAATATTTTCGAAATAAGGGTTTTTGTTATTCAGTATCATTGTTTTTTCTAAATTGTTGATGAAGAAATCTGCCAGATAACCTGAAGCTGGCATTCCCATTGGTAGTCCTTTATTAATTTTATAATATTTATTTTCGAATTGACAAAAGTTGTTTGTTGTTATTGTATGTAGTATACATTTTAATTGTTTTATTTCTATATCATTAAGTTGTTTATTATCTTTTATATGATCGATTAATAAATTACTGGTTTCTTCAATTGGGATATTATTATACAAATCTTATAACACCCAACTTTGCCAAAATAAAACATAACAAACTATCTAATAAAGAAAAATGGATTCTATCTAAAAAGATAATGATTAGAGAGAGAAGAAAACATTATGCTAATATAAATAAATGTAATCATGAACTACTCCAAACCTACAGAAAATTATCAAAATCACTACACTACATCCAACTACATCATTTCATAGAAGAAACTATATATAATTCATCATATTACAAAGTGGAAAATTTCAGAAAGAAAAATAGGAAATTAGAATCATTATACAATAATCAACAACATGTAATAAATAATAATCATAATCAAAACACAAATATTAATATTAACAACCACAAATTCTGGAAAAGATACACCAATTTATCTGACACAACATTAGAAACTGACGAAGAAGAAATATTAAACTTAGGACACAAAATTTGTTTTCCTTCATTAAAAAATAAACAAGAAATAATAATGTCATCCATAGATATTGACGCAGCGATCATTGGAAGTGAGAATGAAAATGATATTAGAAATGAAGCCATACGATATTTGAAGCAAAAAGAAAAAGAATCACATAATAATGGTAATAATAAAAATAAGGATAATGGAAAAATTTTTAAGAACATTTATAAAACAATAAATAAAATTTCACAATAAATAATAAATGATAACCTAATATACATTAAAGCTGATAAAAATGCAGGAATGGTAATTATTAAAAAGGAGGAATATATAGAAAAAACTGAAATTTTCATGAACAACAATAACTTTCATCAAATCAATCGTGATCCTCTTAACATAATGGTTAGATCCACAAAAAACTGTTTAGAATATTCAAAAAATTTACTCAAAAAATTTAACATAAACACATATAAAATAATCCCAATGAACCCTAATACCCCTAAACTAACATCCTTAATTAAACTTCATAAACAAAATTTTCCAATTAGACCTATAATATCATTTTATAATACACCAACTAAAAACCTTTCAAGAATATTCCTAAATATCCTAAACACATTCAATATTAATCCTTTGTTTACCATCAAAAACTCTATCGAATTTTCAAAAAAGATCACAGAATTTAATAACAAAAATAAAGAAACAAAAAATTTTATAATGGCCTCTTTCGATATCAAAGATTTGTATAATAATATCCCAATTGAAGAAACCAGTAATTTATTAATCGATCATATAAAAGATAATAAACAACTTAATGATATAGAAATAAAACAATTAAAATGTATACTACATACAATAACAACAAACAACTTTTGTCAATTCGAAAATAAATATTATAAAATTAATAAAGGACTACCAATGGGAATGCCAGCTTCAGGTTATCTGGCAGATTTCTTCATCAACAATTTAGAAAAAACAATGATACTGAATAACAAAAACCCTTATTTCGAAAATATTAAATTATGGATCAGATACGTTGATGATATTTTTATTATTTGGAGTGGTAATATAAATGATTTACAATATTTACATAATTACATTAATAATTTACATAATAACATTGAATACACTATAGAAGTGGAGATGGACAACACTATAAATTTTTTGGACTTAACATTACATAAAGATAACATAAACAAAATAGAACTATCCATATACCGAAAACCTACATCCAGTGATATTCTAATACCTTATAACTCATACCATCATTACTCCCAATAAATTTCATCCTTTTACTATTTTTTCCATAGATTATTCTCCATCCCATTATCATCTCACAATTTTCAAAAAGAATTTAACATTATCATGCATTTAGCCTATATCAACAAATTCCCCCCATATCTGATTCACAAACTATTTCACAAAATTCGTATCAAACATGACCCTTTATATACACAAGAAGAAACAACAAAAATATATAAATATAGAAAATTCACCTATAATCAAAATATTAACAACATCAATGATATATTACAAAAATACAATATAAAAGCAGCATTCTCATCAAAAAACAATTTATCTCATATAATTTCAAGAAACATTAATAAAATGAAAAATCATAATAATAATTTAGAAAAAAGTGGTATATATTCAATAAAATGTGATGATTGTGATGTTCAATACATCGGACAAACTGGTAGAAGCATAAACAAACGAATTAATGAACATAGAAAGAGAAAACTCCAACTTCAATAAACACCTTACAGAAAATGGTCATTCAAGTAATAATAATAATAATATCAAACTTTTACATAATTTGAACAAAGGAATAAGGATGGATTTACTAGAATATTTTGAAATATACAAACATAGAAAGAAAGGACATAATCTAATTAATGATCAAATAGAACTCAATTTTGAACCACTTTTTAAATATCTAAAAATTTAAATTTAATAAGATAACATATTTAAATTCAAACTTTTATCATTGTAATTATCTTCTCATTTCATTGGTCTTCTCTGTCTCTTAACCAGAATTTAACTGCGCATTTCTTCTAGAATCTTCTAGAAACTATTAAAACGCAAATTTGACACCATCACAATAATTTTTATTTCATTTCAACTTGTGTAGTGTTGGTTCAATGTTCATAATTGTTTTGTTATAAACTCATGTATTTTCAATTTGTACTCAATTATAATATTGTGATAGTGATTCAATTTTTATAATATTCTAAATTAAAAAAAAAATAATAACATAATTATTTACAATAAAACTTAAATTTATATAATAACATTGTAATAATCATAATTACTGGGTGTGAGCTGTCTCAACAATAGAATCTCGATAAAATTTTTATATTAAACTAACTCTAATTTTAAACATTTGATATAGTTCACATTTTACACTAATTTTGATTACTTTAATTCATCAAAAAACAATTTTAAAAATAATTTAAAAATAATTTTCAATTTCAAAAAACAATCTAAAAATAATTTAAAAATAATTTCAATATTCAAAAATCATCATCAAATGTGTCAACAATTTCTTCTTCTTTTAAAAAAATTTTGACGTAAGTTTCTTTTACATTTTAACCATATAATACCATATTTGTAATTTATCTCAAACCATGTAGTTATCACACCTGAAGATGGCGAATTAGCCGAAACCGGTAGTGAGTAAATAGAAAGATTTCAAACAAGGAATTAGAGTATTGTTTTAATTTAATAATAAAGCTAAGGGTGTTAAAAAGACCATTGTAGATGGACTAAGTGTAGACGATTATAGGGACTGTTTATATAAAAAGAAAATATTTTATAGTTCAATGTTAATTTTTAGATCAAAATTACATAATATTTATACACAAAATTTAAATAAAATCACACTTAGTTATTCGGATGATAAGAGATATGTGAAAGATGATGGAATAACAACGTTAGCATGGGGCCATTGGAGAATAGACTCAATTCTCTAAAAGAAAAAAAGTTTATTACTTATTTTGTAGAAATTGTATTTAAATATGTAGTGTGTCAGATAAGATAATTTAAGATTATAGTGTAAATTAACAATTTATTTATATATTGTAATACAAACAAAAATTACAAGCAATCCAATAAAGAAAAAAGATCATCATTATTACAGTTGTTATTATTGTTCATGATTAATTGACAACCATAACAATAGATTTTATATGGATGGTTATGTACGACGTTTTGATTGAATCTGTTGTACAGTTCGTAGTCCAAGCAAAGAACTAGATTTCTTAGGTCACAATCACTTTTATAAAATTTTGGTAGTTTCTTCCAAATATGTGTTACATGTAGAACATTCATCTTCATTAAATTCAGTTTTACCATGTTTCTGATTAATGCAACTGCATTTTCTCCATCAAGAGCACTTTGTAATACAACTTCACTTTGTGACATTATTAATTAATTTTATTAAGTTGTCTAAACGACCTAATCGTAAATTTATATAAAAACAATGACATGTATCCGGTCCGTCTCTTGTCTGTTCATTTGACCATGGACAGTCTGTATAATGTTGACCATATATATTTTCAATCACTGTCATCCGTTGGTACGGTTCAACGGATTTTAATAGTTTTTGAATTGAATGTTTATAAACAATGTGAACGTCTTGTCTCAAAATTAACGTTTTGGCATTATTAATGATCACTTCACTGTTAAACATTTCACCATGGAATAATTTCTCAAAATAATGTATTTCACACTAGTTTTTCAATTTATATATCATTGTATACTGCCTCACCTCCCCCCGCCCCCCTAACGCTATATTTAAATAAAATTATTTAAATATAATTACTATTATATATAAACATTCATGAACGCATTCAATATATTTTAGGTAATATCTTTAATGTCAATCCAACTATTATGGTTTTCATCGAAGCCCAACCACTTCACATATAATTTTGCTCCTTTACGACGTAGAACTTTCTCAATCAAATAAATACTAGGATAATGAGTTTTCAGCAATTCTAATTCGTAAAAAGATCCACTGATTGGTTGACCATTCAAATCTTCCAAAATATATGTCACAGGATGAGTTATATTGACTTTAACGATTTTAAATAATTCTGTTGTCCAATTTGGTGTATAACCTTTTTCAAACAGATGTTTCATTTTACTAATGCGAACAATATCGTGTTTCTTAAATTTAGAACCGGTAAATATTTTCAAATAATTATAAGACAATCAAGTACATAGTCTTCGTTTGTTTTGTTTACATCTTTGGGTTTCATGTGAATGGTTCTATGTACCGTATTATTGTATTCATTAGTGACGTCATCAAGATTATCGATCCAATTATATGATGCATTGAATCCAAACATCCTGTATAATTTATTTTTTAAAGTTCTAATCACCCTTTCTGCAATTGAATCTTTTTCACACTATACGTATTATAATGGTTAATTTTATACTTTTTTCATTAAAGTGTTAAATTGCTTATTGAAAAATTCATTTCCTGATCAGTTTGAAGGTGACTTGGATGGCGCATTTGTTTAAGTATATTATAATATAAAAAATAAATTGATAATGAAATTTGATAAAACCATCAAATTTCATTATCAATTTATTTTTACATTATAATTATGATTTTTTAAAAATTACATAGTCTGCATATATATATATATATATATATATATATATGTTGTATATATTAATCAAATCCTCTTTTATATCGACCGTTATCGTTACGTATAGCAAGAAAGCTATATTTATCACGCCAGCATAATGAACACATTTCACAAAAACTATTATATAACATATCTGTATTGACATGATCGTTATATACAGCGATTCACCTATATCTCCTCCTATTTCCTCCCCTTGCTTCGCGCTAGGCACTTTCAAGGCCATGGATGAATCATACAGGATGAGTCATGCATTTTTGGATACAGTATTATTGTATAAATAGTGGAATATTGGGATGCTTTGAATCGGTATTGTTTAACACCTCAATTTGTTTTCACAACGGTTTAATTGAAACTTAAATAATGGATGTACTATCGGTTTTGAATAATTGTTCAAAATCATTCAAAAAAGTGGGTGATTTGGAGCCAGGAAGAAAATATTACATACAATCATTTCGAGTAATTAATACAAAATATGGTGATGGGATTTTGGCAACGTTAAAATCATTCGATAGTGAAGTGATTCTACCCAAACGATTTTCACCATTAATTTTCAAAATTGATGAATTAAATAAAACTTTCGAAACTACTAATCAATATATGGTTACATCAGAAACAACAGTCAGCTATGTACCCATAACATTTGGTCAAGATTGAGATCAATTTTCAATTATTTAAATTTATTGTATAATACTTTTATGATATGAAAAAAACAAAAACATTTTTTATATTATAATAATTTTTTTTTTAAGAATTGTGTAATCTGAATAAATTGTCTTATAAATTATCATAGTATTTTATTATTAATAAAAATATCATCAAAATGAGCATTTGTTCGAAAATGAATAAAGATAAATTAAAGATGTCATCAAAAGTATAACAATTGTTATCTGTAGGGATATATTAAAGGTGATCTTGAACTATTAATAAAAATTAACTATTAATTGCAAACGAAAATGCTGGTAAAGTTAGTGTTAATTTTATATTAAAGAAAAAATGGGTAAGAAAGTTTTGAATATATAAATAAAAATAATAATTTTAATAAAAAAAATTTTTTAGATAATGAAATATTAGAAGATTTGTACAATCTATTAGAGCAATATGAGTCGTCACCATTGCCATCACCTTCACCATCATCATCAGCAATGACGGACTGGGATCAACCATAATTCTTATTAATGATGATGGTGATGGTGACGGCAATGGTGTCAATGAGTTGCCAGTGGTGATTGCAGAGTGTAGGTTTAATTTTTGTGATTTGTTGAAAATTTCTATATATTTTTTTCTTGTAGCCGATTTAAGTGAATATATACAGGTATCATTATCATCAGCTACAGCATCAGCATCAACATCAACATCAATAATTGCTGAGTGTATGTTTAATTTTTGAGTTTTATATATTATTATTATTATTATTTTTGTAGCTGGATTATTTGATTTGGTGCAAGGGGCACCATCATCATCGTCATCATCAACTCCATTGATTTTCCCCACCGTGATCATCATTTCCGATGATGATGATGATGATGGTGATAATGATGATGATAATTATGTGAGCATAGTAGACGGTAAGTTTATTTTTTTGGAATTGTTGAAAATTTCTAAAAAACATATATTTTGTTCTTATAGACGACGATACAACACCACAAACACCACCACCGTCACCAGTGGACGATGAAGGTTGTAAGTACCCCTTCTAACTTAGTCGTCAAGTTAACATTGTATTATTTTATATTTTTAGAAGAAGAGAATTGGGATAACGACCCCCTCACCCCTGGTGTTTTGATGCCCAAATTGGGTGGTATTTGGCAGATTGTAAGTTTAATTTTTAGAATTTCATATCAATTTCTAAAAAAATAATTATAATTTTAGGGGCAGTAGAAGAACGGTTTTACCGTAGGGGGTGAGGGGATTATTACAATTATTATTATTATTATTATCAATATTATTACTATTATGATTATTATTATTATTATTATCATTATTATTATTATTATTATTATTATTATTAATTTTTGTTTTAAATAATATATATTCATTATTATAGTTAATTTAAAATACTGTATCCAAAAATGCATGACTCATCTTGTATGATTCATCAATGGCCTTGAAAGTGCCTAGCGCGAAGCCAGGGGAGGAAATAGGAGGAGATATAGGTGAAACGCCCTGTATATAACGATCATGTCAATACAGATATGTTATATAATAGTTTTTGTGAAATGTGTTCATTATGCTGGCGTGATAAACATAGCTTTCTTGCTATACGTAACGATAACGGTCGATATAAAAGAGGCTTTGATTAAAGTAGATAAGTAGGGCTGGTTCAAACTCACTAGTGCCACGGTTGGCCACTGCGATCGTGGTGGCTCTAGTGTCGCTTTTTGGTACAACATTTGCCCGTAGCGTGGCGCTCGTGCCGGATCGGTGTTGGCGGGAAATTTGAATTTCTGCCCCTCCACTGCTGCCCTATTTCACCCTCCATTTGCCCCCGATTCCCCCTCTCTGCCCCCTCCTTTCCCCCTCCTTTCCCTTTCATTTGCCCTCCAAGGGAACTTTGATGAATCATACATGATGAGTCATGATTTATGTATATCCCCTCCTATTTCCCCCCTTGCTTCGCACTAGGTACTCTCAAGGCCATTGATGAATCATACATGATGAGTCATGATTTTTATATATCCCCTCCTATTTCCTCCCCCTTGCTTCTCAGTAGGCATTTTCAAGGCCATTGATGAATCATACAAGATGAGTCATGCATTTTTAGTTACAGTAATTTTGTATAAATAGTGGAATATTGGGGTGCTTTGAATCAGTATTGTTTAACGCCTCAATTTGTTTTCACAACGGTTTAATTGCAACTTAAACAATGGATGCACTAACGCTTTTAAATAATTGTTCAAATTCATTTAAAAAAGTGGGTGATTTGGAACCAGGAAGAAAATATTACATCCAATCATTTCGAGTAATTAACACAAAATATGGTGATGCGATTTTGGCAACGTTAAAATCATTCGATAGTGAAGTGATTCTACCCAAACGATTTTCACCATTAATTTTCAAAATTGATGAATTAAATAAAAATTTCGAAGCTGCTAATCAATATATGGTTACATCAGAAACAACAGTCAGCTATGTACCCATAACATTTGGTCAAGATTGAGATCAATTTTTATTTATTTAAATTTATTGTATAATACCTTATGATATGAAAAAAAATATTTTTTATATTATGATTTTAATTTTTTTAAGAATTGTATAATCTGAATAAATTGTCTTATAAATTATCACAGTATTTTATTATTAATAAAAATCTCATCAAAATAATAAACAATTATTGTCAATAGGGATGTATAATAAAATAAAAATAAAAATTAGATGATCTTGAACTATTAATAGCTATCATGAATCAACTGTTTATTGTAAAACTAATGAATTAAAGATCTCAACAAAAGTATAACAATTGTTATCTGTAGGGATATATTAATGGTGATCTTGAACTATTAATTGTATTTTCTTAATATATATGCTATCAACTTTTTTTCGGAAATGCCCTCTGAATTCGACTTCTTTAAATTAGTACCTTTATCAATTATATAATTACGAGTATTGAATGTTTTTATATCAACTGTTTTATCTGATGGTTTTATAAAATTTCATTATCAAATTATTTTTGATATTATAATTATGATTTTTTTTTAAATTACATAATCTGCATAAATTGTCAATAGGGATGTATAATAAAATAAAAATAAAAATCAGATGATCTTGAACTATTAATAGCTATCATGAATCAACTGTTTATTGCAAAACTAATTAATTAAAGATCTCAACAAAAGTATAACAATTGTTATCTGTAGGGATATATTAATGGAGATCTTGAACTATTAATTGTATTTTCTTAATATATATGCTATCAACCTTTTTTCGGAAATGTGCTCTGAATTCCACTTCTTTAAATTAGTACCTTTATCAATAATATAATTACGAGTATTGAATGTTGTTTATATCAACTGTATTATCTGATGGTTTTATAAAATTTCATTATCAATTTTTTTTATATTATAATTATGATTTTTTAAGAATTACATAATCTGCATAAATTGTCAATAGAGATGAATAAAGAAAATATTATTTCAAAAACTAATGAATTAAAGATCTCATCAAAAGTATAACAATTGTTATCTGTAGGGATATATTAAAGGTGATCTTGAACTATTAATAACTTTCAACTGTTAATTGAAAAAGAAAATGCTGATATTGTATTTTCTTAGGATATATGCTATGAATTTTCTCTGGTAATGTTAGTGTTGATCTTATTATATAAAGTATTATATTAAGTATTATATTAAGTATTATATTAAGTATTATATTAAGTATTATATTAAGTATTAGATTGAAGAAAAAGATGGGTAAGAAAGTTTTGAATATATAAGTAAAAATAATAATATTAATAAAAAAATTTTTAGACAATGAAATCTTAGACGATTTATATAGTTTATTGGACCAATGTGAGGCATCACCATCGCCATCACCATCAGAAATGGCAGATTCAGGATCCACCATAATTCTTTTTAATGATGATGGTGATGGCAATGGTGATAACGAATTACCAATCGTGATTGCTGAGTGTAAGTTTAATTTTTGTAATTTGTTGAAAATTTCTATATTTTTTTCTTGTAGCCAATTTACCTGCCTTCATACAGGCGTCAACATCAACAATTACTGAGCGTAAGTTTAATTTTTGAGCTTTATTGAAAATTTCTATATCTATAAATAAATATATATAATAATAATTATTATTATTATATTATTTTTTCGTAGCCGGATTAACTGATTTGGTCCAAGGGGCACCATTATCATAATCATCATCATCAGCTCCCTTGAGATTCCCCACAGTGATCATCATTTCTGATGATGATGATGATGATGATGATGATGTTGATAAAGACATGAATGTAGCAGGCGGTAAGTTTATTTAATGGATTTATTGAAAATTTCTAAAAAAATTATATTTTATAGACGACGATACAACACCACAACCACCACCACAACCACTAGTGGTCAACGATGAAGGTTGTAAATACCCCTTCTAACTTAGTAGTAAAATTAACATTGTATCTTTTTATATTTTAGAAGAGGAGAATTGGGATAATGATCCCCCTCACCCCTGGTGTTTTGACGCCCAAATAGGGTGGTATTTGGCAGATTGTAAGTTTAAGTGTTTTAATTTGATATCAATTTATAAAAGAAATTATAATTTTAGGGGCAGTAGAAGAACGGTTTTATCGTAGGGGGTGAGGGGATTATTGTAAATTTTATATTTATTATTACTAATATTATTATTCATATTATATTATTATTATTATTATTATCTATCATTATTATTATTATTACTATTATTATTATTATTATTTGGAATAAAACAACTTTTATTTAATATATATATATATATATATATATATATATATATCAAAAAATTTATTTTTGCTAAATTATTATTATTATACAACTCCTTGATAAAAATTGTTGTTGTTATTGTTGTTGTTGTTGTTGTTGTTGTTGTTGGTTGTTGTCGACTTGATTATCATCTGACATGTCATAATCAATTTCGTTTTCCATTTTGTAAGCTTCAAATTTTATAGATTCAGGTAACAAAATTTCATTCATCCATTTTTCTTCTAATTTTAATAAGTCTTGATATGGATACAATGATTTGACACATTTTGCTAATTCTATCAGTTCGATTACAGTTAGCTGTTTTAACGTATCATTAAGCATATAATATAAAGACATGTTGATAGTGTCAACTTCTATGAAACACTAAATTTGATCTTATCGGTTTTCATGTAACCAATTATTGATTGCATGAAAATAATTGATTGCACAACGGCCGACATGATTATGACTCACATAATCTTTTGTTAATTGTCTTAAATTTGGTGCTACAACCAAATCTGTGATACAATGTTGCTGGGTAAAAATCTCTTCACAACACCATTTTAACATTTTTTAAGTGTTGTTGTAACACAAATGTCCAATTTTCATATTGTTGGGTAAAGAGTACCATTGAAGACCATGAAGGTTTCTTGTAAGCCAATTTATTTGTCTTTGGGCACTTTGTGATAAATGTTCCAATTCAATTGGAAAATTAAATAAAACATGAATTCTACAACAACATTCATTTGGTTTTATAATTGCCAATTCTATACATAAGAATTTCTTATTAATTTGAAAACCTTGTACATCAATAATTGCTTCGTCGAACATCGTGTCTGATAAACAACTAAACCAGTAAAGGAATTTTATTACACAAATGGATTATGTAATATCAAACAATATGCACTTGTATTGGCTGGTAACTTAAATTTCAATTAAACAATACTGATTCAAAGCACTCCAATATTCCACTATTTATATAAAAATACTGTATCCAAAAATGCATGACTCACCTTGTATGATTTATCAATGGTCTTGAAAGTACCTAGTGCGAAGCAAGGGGCAGGAAATAGGAGGGGATAAAGAAAAAATCATGACTCATCATGCATGATTCATCAATGGCCTTGAAAGTAAATAGTGCGAAGCAAGGGGGAAGAAATAGGAGGGGATGGAAAAGAAAACCATGACTCATCATGTGTGATTCATCAAAATTTCCTTGGAGGGCAGAAATGAAAGGGATAGGAGATGGAAAGGAGGAGGAAAGGAGGGGAAGAAGAGGGGATGAGAAAGCGGCCAAAAATTAGCCACGGTGACGTCATCACAAAGCAACGGCACTAGCGTCATCGTCTGAGGGAGGGGGCATATATAGGGGGCTAACATTACCCAATTTTGAATTTGCCGCGTGTGCAAGGGGCTACATATAGTTTTTCATATTTCCCGCCAACAGCGCCATCGGTGGTGACAGGAGTTGGCACTAGTGATTCACGTAAGGGTGAACTTGTGGCCTGGAACCGGTACCGATATACTACTACCAAGAGTAATACCTCTTCCTAAGTCTGGTGGTTTTCTACCATTAGTATTTGCTGAACTGTCTGCTTTAGGAGCTCTAGCAGGTGGTGCAGCTGGCATAGCAAAAGCAGTTAACGATGCTAAAGCTGCTAAGAAAAAATTAGACGAAGCTCAACGTCACAATCAAACAATGGAATCTATTGCCCTTGGTAAAAAGGGCAGTGGATTGTATTTGAAGAAAGACAAAAAAGGATTTGGATTATACTTGAAAAAAAACTTTCAATGAGACTACCTTCTCGCCCTCTAACCAATTATGAATTAGAAAATTATATTATAAAGCTTAAAATACCCAATTTTCGTGGTGTTTTTATGAGAAATGATTTACCTGTAAATGGAGCCAAGAAACGTGAATCAGGTATTATAAATTTGGATTCTCGTGAAGGTAGCGGTACACATTGGGTTGCATATTTGAAAGGAAACAATAGAGTAAATTATTTCGATAGTTATGGAAATCTAAGACCTACTAAAGAATTGATTGACTATTGGAAATGTAACAATGTTATATTCAACTATGATGATCTACAAAAATTGAACACTTATAATTGTGGACATTTGTGTTTGAAGTTTTTATATAATAATAAAAATGTTTCGTTTTATTCAGTTATGTCTTTGACGTTCACACTTAAAGGTCGCAGCAGTATTTTAACTGCCGACTTTTATCCACCAATTGATTTAAATCCTTCTTGTGATTATTCGTTGGCTTTAATTGGATTTCACACATACAATTCAATACCAAACATTGAACATGGTGAAAATAAATTCCATTATATAGATGAAAACGATATAGCAAAGGAGATAACAATACCAACAGGTGCTTATGAGATTAGTCATATTGAGGATTACCTACAGCAACAGATGACTATAGCTGCAAATGATCAAACAGATAAATCTGAAATTCTATCATTGAAACCAAATAATAATACATTAAAGTGTGAATTGAAAAGTAAATATCAAGTTGATTTTACTAAACAAGGTGGTATTGGTAAACTACTAGGATTTTCTCGAAAACTTCTGCCAGCTAATGTGCTTCATTCATCTGATATACCCGTAGGAATTATTAAAGTCTTATCTATACGGGTTGAATGCAATATATCAACAGGATCATTTTACAATAGTCACCAATCACATACACTCTATGAGTTTGCTCCAGCTGTTGACCCAGGTTATGCAATAAATATTGAACCAAGAAATCATATATATGTGCCAGTGGTGAATAAACGTTTCATTGACAATCTTACCCTCAAGGTGATAGATCAAAACGACAACTTGATTAACTTTCAAGGAGAAGAAATCGTCATTAGACTAGAATTGAAGAATAATGGGCCTAGTTTTTCATAGAAACAATATTGCTGTCGGTGACTATAAAATCTCTGAAACGTCTAGATACAATTCATTCGTTAGACAGTCACCACTAACAGACGCCAGTATACAGGTGTTAAGAAATCTAGGTTATAATGTCCGAAAAACTGCAAATATACAAAAAAGTAACATTCGACGACAGCATCCAACAATCTCATCATTTCAAAATAACGATGAAATTGAAATTAATATAAATCAACAAGATATCTTTATATCATTTAGTGAGTCATTCCTACATTTAAATTGCAAGTTCGAAGCAATTGCTGCTGAGCCGGCAACAGGGGAGTGTAAGTTATCAAACAATCCTGGAGCATATTTGTTCGATTCAATTGCATATGAATTGAATGGAAAAGAAATTGAAAAAGTACGCGATGTTGGGACAACAACAACAATTAAAGCTCTACTTTGTAATAATCATGATGAAAGTAAAGCATTAGACATTGCTGGATGGTGTCCAGATGCTGATACAATTGCAACTTTGTCAACAGACAAAATATTGTTTACATTACGGATTCCATTACCATTTCTATTTGCTGTCTTTTATGATTATCAAGTAATTTTGAATGGAAAACATTAAATACGGCTAGTACGTAGTCGTACTGATAACAATTGTTATTATAATAGTACTGGAATGATCAAAATAAATTGTACCTTTTGAATCAAATGAACAAAAATGTACCAATTGAAATTGCATTTAGAAATCGGGAATTAATGGAATTACCATCAATGAGACAAACAAAGAAAGATATATGGAGTGTTAAGACAACATCTAACTTGGAACGTCCACGATTTGTTATTGTTGCTTTTCAAACAGATCGAAAAGATAATGTAACTAAAACCATTTCGAATTTTGACAATGTCAAATTAACCATTCTTCGTTTATGGTTGAATTCGCAATGTTATCCGTATGAAAATCAAAACTTTGATTTTGATAATAATCAATATACTGAAGCTTATCAAGCTTTTGTTGATTTCCATACTACTACTTACAGTTTTCTCAAGAAGCCATATTTGTCATTGATTGTTCCAAACAAAATGAGGCAATCCAATCATCAACAGTTGACGTTAAATTAGAATTTGAAAGTAATCAAAATTTCCCTGAGAATACAAGAGTGTATTGTATTATCGTGCATCATAAATTATTTGAATATTATCAGTTAACTGGCATTGTAAAGAATATATTTTAAACAAAAAAAATGTTTGAGTAATAAAGGATTATTTTAATTTTTCAATGTGTTTTATTTAATATTTTAAGTACAAGATATTACTAAAATACATTATGATTTTTTATACAACAAATCATTTGATTTATTAATTTTTCTTCCATTGACATAAGTGGATTTCTTTATTGTTGTATTCTCCTTTTCCTTTATAGATTAACGATATGTCACCATTAGGAAATTTACCACTTAAATTCTTCACAAAGCGGTTCGGAAGATAAACACAGAAATCCTCCAATTCGGCAACAATAGAAGGTCCAAATTTCGTTATGATTTTTTTTAATGATAATAGCGTATATGGTTTTTCTATTATTAACACATTAATATTATTCGTTTTCTTAAACGAACATTCACCAATACTATTCAATTGTTTTAACACTGACATTTTTCTAACTTTTAACTGTTTAAATGAAGTTATCGAGTCAAATACTTATTAGTTATTAATTCACAATATAATATTCAGCCATTTTTATAGATTAACATTTTCCCCACTTCAATGTATCGTTCAACTACATTCTCTGTATGGTTGAACAATAAATAGAGGCGTGGTTTTACAAAAATTACACCACGATAGGTCATCTCTTACAAGGTTATTATTGAAAAACCAAACTTTTCCAATAGTTTGTTTCTACTAACAGACAGTATCTATTTATTTATTTTATTTTGTTATTTTTACACGAAATAAAAATAATTGTAATTAAAAACATTAACATTATCGTATTGAGTAAACACACGCGTCCGTTCTGAAATAATCTAGTTTTTCGTCGATTTTCTTTGAATCGTAATGACTCATATGTGATCAGGGACGGATTAGATCTAGAAATATTGTCAGGAAACAAAGGGGAACCCATCCGCAGTTATAAGCCTATAAATACGGAGATTCTCGGTTGAAAAAAGGCAGTCTATCAAAATGAATCAATCAGTATTGCAACCACAATCATTAGACGAGATAAGCATAAAATCTCTAATTGATAATACTGAAATTGATAGTTTTTCAATAAAAGAATTATTTCAAACACTCCCTAAATTGTTAGTGCATGCGTTTTTGGAAAGATTCGGTGAAATAAAATGGGATAAAGTCACAACCGCAATTGATGGAGTATAAGATGGGGATGAAGAGTTTTATAATAAAATCCCCGATAATCATTTATACTGCTGGGAAAATTATGCATTTGGTGATGTTCTAACCTGTGAAAATCTGTTGAAATATTTTTTATGGTTACCAGATTATCAAGATATTTATGTGCTTAATAACAACCTTTGTATAGAATATCTTTATCATGGAAGAACAAACAATCTGGGAATCTGTGATACCTGTTGTTTTAATTACCAACTCTATTGTCCTGAAGAACCAATATTTAAATTTACTCCAGTAAATTATCATGAATGTGTACATATCGATTCATTACCAGATATTATCAAAGACGAAAGTTCATGGTGTTATTTCTGCAGCAAAGGTCCCTTATTTTCAATAAGACCATACACTGAATGTTGTAAAAGAACACATAGAAAATTGGTTAGAACAATGGAATTCGATACATCATCATCTGATGGAAGTTGCTAATTTTTTTTTGATTTTGTATTGAAAAATTAATATATATTAAAAAATTGTTTTGTATATTCATTAAAATTTTCCATTTGACTATATGTCTGCGGGGGATCACCGCTTTGTAGCCAGTTCTAGAATATTCTAGACCTATGACGTCATGTATTATACTCACCAAAGACTACTACGACTTAAACTATAAAACTTAACTGTGCAAGCGGGGAGCGGGGAGCGGGCAATCTTCGATTTACAACTGCAAAAAGGTCACAGCTCACAGGCCTACATTCTACATAAACCGCCATTTTGTCAGTTTTGTTTTCAAACCTGCCGTCAATTTAAAAGTAACACTTTAGCGCTACATTTACAGGCCGCCATTATTATTTTTTTACTTTAGCGCTACATATACGCAAACCGCCATTTTATGACACTTCTAGTGACTTTTTAGGGAATTTTCACAATTTCTAAATTTAGGTTGGTACTGACCACACTGCTTTCCTCCCTCCAGTTACTTTTCTTTGTCCCCTACAGCTTAGGCAATCAGATATTCACTTCAAAGACAGTGCAAAATAGGTAGGCAACCAGATATTCATTTCAATGCAATGCAAAATAGGTATGCAATTAGATATACGTAAACTGCACATTTCACAGCGCTTGAACCGCCACAAATATACTACTTATATGTCACAGGATGAGTTATATTGACTTTAACGATTTTAAATAATTCTGTTGTCCAATTTGGTGTATAACCTTTTTCAAGCAGATGTTTCATTTTACTAATGCGAACAATATCGTTTTTCTTAAATTTAGAACCGGTAAATATTTTCAAATAATTATAAGACGAATCAAGTACATAGTCTTCATTTGTTTTGTTTACATCTTTGGGTTTCATGTGAATGGTTCTATGTAGTGTATTATTGTATTCATTAGTGACGTCATCAAGATTATCCATCCAATTATATGATGCATTGAATGCAAACATCCTGTATAATTTATTTTTTAAAGTTCTAATCACCCTTTCTGCAATTGAAGCTTTTTTCACACTATACGTATTATAATGGTTAATTTTATACTTTTTCATTAAAGTGTTTTTCCTTGATCAGTTTGAAGGTGACTTGGATGGCGCTTTTGTTTAAGTATATTTTCCATTGCTACTGTCACATCTTTAGCAGATTTTGATTTTAATGGTTGTGTCCAAAGAAATTTAGAAAAGCAATCAATTACAACTAATATAAACGTATGTCCGCCATTTTCTTTGGCATATTCACTTAATTCGGCTAAATCAGCTTGCCAAAGGTCATCTAAACCTCTTATGATTGTTCGGCGTCGTGAAAAGCTTCTTCGCATCGGTTTAAATATTTCATTAATCACTTGTTGTTTTACATTTGTCATTATTTATTGATGAGGGAATATTGGAGGTTATATTATTTGTTTTTTAAACGAGAATTTGTTCTAGTCTTACTATTCTTTTTGTTAATAAATCAATTTGTGCTGTTCTATTATCCAATAAATCCTCCAATTGTTCATATCGTTCAAAATTTCTTTGTATATTACTCTTAAGAGTATTTATATTGGATAAATACAGCGTATTGAAGTCATCATTCCTTTCTGATAACATCTGCTTTGAAGGTGATGCTGTTTGTAATTGTTCAAGTTCTTCTAATCTTTTTGTTAATAAATTAATTTGTGTTGTTTTGTTTGACAATAAATTCTCCAATTGTTGATATCGCTGGAATGTTTCGTTTACGTTATTCTCAACAGTGGATATTTTTGATAAATACAGCGTATTCAAGTCATTAATTGTTTCTTCTGGAAAGGGATGCTTCCAAGCACGTCCGAACCTGTCAATGCTCATAATGAAACTGAATCAGGTTAACGAAAAAGACAATAACTTATTATATTCATCATTATTTATTCATCATTAAAATTTTCATACAGTTGAACAGCATTCGTTAAAGCACATATACAATTTGAAATACAATGATACATACAAGTTGGATTAGATTTATGAAGACGTGGTGTTTCCGGTAGTTCATTAAATAATACCGTGCAGAGAAATTTTTCAATAAATTGCTTTTTCTCTAACCCTTTTACATAGACTTGGTCATATCCAACAGTTACTCTATCAAGTATATTTCCAAATTCTGCAGGTTCTACAAAACCATCATCCCATTTTAAGCCATGATGATTGTTTGTCACCCAGTGAGCTTGTATTTTATATTCCAATGGAAGTGCTTTGAAACAATACGGTGATTTGAAAACAAAATGTCTCATTCTATGGCCATCGTAAACTGCTAATTCTTTTGGTGAATATTTCTTATCAGGTACACGAAATCCTTGCACATCCATATATAGTGACATTTTTAATATATTACACCAGCTTCACGTAATTCTTCTTCAATGGCAATAATTTCGTTATGATATGAATTATTACCGGCTCTACGTGATGCATGCAATAGAGCCAACTGATAGACTAATTCATTTACATCATCCCAATAGACGTATTCCATAGTTTTTTTATTCAAGTGTAAATATGCCGCACCTTCTTTACTAATTCCGAGACTACTAGGACCACCACTTGTATTACTGTCATGCATCGAGCTTTCAGTAGTTCTAGGGGAAACTAGTAGTTCTGAACTATGTTTACTTTTTAGCATGTTCAAAATAGGTCGTATGATGTACTTATATTTGTTAGACTTATCTCCACGTAGTTGTTGATTTCTGTCATAATTATCATTATATAAATTTGTATTGTATATAATCTGTTTATAATTTTCATAGTCTTTTACAAAAGCTGTTCTGTCTACCAATGGATTTTTATAAAAGACCAAGTCATACAATGCTTCTGTACCTTGAAACTCATTATCTCCAATTTGTATGTTACCATTATCTTTAATTTTCAAAGGTGTTCTTCCAATTAACATTGTGTTATTCCATGGATCATGTTGTATTTTTTTCAAATGAATTGTTCTATGATGTGTAATTAATTTCTTTATATAGGGTTGAGCGATCAGGGGAAATTCACTAACATATGCATCGTAAGTTCCTTTGGAAAATACCTCATCATCATCATCATAATCATCATCATCATCATCATCATCACTATCGTTATCATCATGTGCAGATGGCGTATCTAGATCTGGAGGTTCATTCTTAACAATGGTTTTGTTTTCTTCACTGAGAAAAAAATTTGGTCGTGACTATCAAATGACTTTAGTTAGAATTCAATTTAATTGTGACAACTAAATATTCTTACGACGAAAAAATCGTTGTTGGGATAACACAAATTACTTTATAACGACAAAGAAATGATTCCGTTGGAACGGTATAATTGGCGCAATCAAGTTATTGTTAGGACAGGCAAATGTCTTTGATAGGCAGTATCAAATATATTGTTGAGACACAACAATATTATTTAACTGGGATAAATATTTTCATTTGTTACAGTAACAATTTTTCTTTTACCGATAAATAGATGATTTGGTTAGCACAGTTTAGTTAGAGTGAGTAATTTGTTGTTAGGGCAGGCAAATGTCTTTGATAGGCAGTATCAAACATTTAGCTGAAAGACAACAATATTATTTAATAGGGATAAATATTATCATTTGTTACAGTAACAAATTTCATTTATACTAATAAATAAATGATTTGATTAGCACAATATAGTTAGAGTGAATAAATTGTTGTTACGGCAGTCGAATTTCTGTAATTGGTAGTATCAAATATCTAGCTAAGAGATAAAATTATTATCTAATTGGGATAAATATTTTCATTTGTCGCAATAACCAATTTTTGTTATATTTAGAGTAACCAAATCGTATGTTGACATACAATACGTATTCTTTGAGACATACACAGGCTTATTTATGAGAAGATCATCCCAGACATCTTTGCCTTGCTTAAGGTGTTTCTAGAGACACTGAACTATGCCACATAGCCCCTTTCAGTAGGTCAGACAAAGATTGAAATATTTTCAATAAAATTACAATACCATTCAGTCTGTAATTTTTGTTTAAGTAGTAAACCATTTCACCTGTTGAAACAGACAGCACATCTGTCAACAGTTTGCACTCTATTGCAGATATCATGTATAGTCGACTTTTTTGACTCTGAAGGGTAGCGCAATAAACGTATAGAAATCCCCATCAAGTAAAAGCGGAACATTACTGTCGCTGCATCTTTAAGTAACATTGACTAACTTGCCATGATCCATGAAGCTCCGTAGAAATGATGTACTGAAGGGTCTTCGCAGGAAGACAACCTTTTATCTGCGGTTTATATTAAAAGAACCCTATTATCCCATTAACATCAAAGGTTATATTTGTTTGAAATATGTTCTTATGGAAATTCACGATTCATGCGATTGTATCAACTCGTGTTCTATTACGTAAAATATTTTCACTGCTTATTATCATTGTGCTGCAAGTGTCTCTTCTGAATGCAAAAGTATTCTTGAGATTCCAACTTAATTGCATCAAGTTAATTGTATTTGATAAAATAAAATGTATTCATCGATTTATCATACTTCTTTCAATGGAAGTTCTAATATAATGAGTGACGAAATTGTAATAGATTTACTAAAAGAGTGGAATTTAGAAGAATATGCAGAAGAGTTTAAACGTAAGTATATTAACGATTTATTAAAAAATGACTGTTAGATTATTTTCGGTATTTATTAACCATATCCATAAATTATGAAAACGATAATATAACGATAATTATTGGATGAAAATGTTATTATATTATGACAGGAATTTTCTTTTTCGTAACGGATAGATTTTTCTACAAAAAAACAAGTTTTTACTCCAACATTGTAATTAAAGTATGAAATATTGATTAATAATATTTTTGGGTATTTTAAATATTGATATTTTTTTCTTTATCGTTTTCATAATGAATATAAAAGTCGGGTCGTAAGAAATTGAATTTTTTAATATTTATCCCTGTACCTGGCATTCGCTGGATATATTGCTCAATTTTTCAAAATGGTCATATTATAATTTTCGTTTTATGATAATATTAATATTTTTCAATGTTTATCACTAGGAAATAAAATTAATGAGAATACACTACGTTTGCTTACCCATGAAGCTATTGATAAATTAATAACTGTGATTGGGGACAATGTTTTATTTAAAAACAAGTAGGAAGCCTGGATAAATAAGCATAATTATGCTGTTGAAAACGGGGTTGAAACAGCCACTGCTTCTTCTTCTAATACTTCTACTCCTGCAACTATCGGAAAGAAAATCGTAAACAGCGATTTTCTTTTTCAGTAGAAACAATGTTAAAAAGTTCTGAGAAAGGCAAAAGACTTTTAGAATCTCATCCCAAAGACGAAAAACTATTAGATCTAACAAGGGATTTTATTGTAAGAGTAGTCGTAACAGAAGTGATCAATGCATATCCTAATAGCAGGTACAAAAGTGAAAATATTACTTTGCATTTTTATAAGCAGTATTCTAATTTGCTAATATTTTTGTTGCTTGTTTCTATAGAATCACTAACGATATATGGTTACATCTGCGAAACCAAATAGTTGAACTATTTCCAGCTGAGCATCTTGACTGTTTCTATATTGCACCCATAAGTAAAAGTAAATCGAAAGTTAACAAATCGCAACCTTCGAAAGGGAAGCTAGTTAATCGGTATCGGAACGAAATAGCCAGCTTGAAGAAACTCAATAAATCATTAAAAATCAAGACTTCAGTGGACTCTCGTAAAAAGTTTCCGATTGCAGAAATTGAGGAGAAATGTAAGTAACACATAAATTGATAAATTCATGCAATAGAATTATTAAAAATTAACAAGTTTATAATCATCTAATCTTACAGATTCGGAATTAATAGAATACAAAAGATGGCTAGAGTCAAACGTTTTTCCATGGGAAACCGTTAAAAATTACTGGAAGTTGACGATATCGTTAAGACAAGCCGAAATAAAAGAGGCCATCAATTTTAATGTGATTGAATTTTTTAAAACGTGGAGATCGCTCAGCCATTCTCATGGACATGAGTTAATTAATAATGATTTCGAGGAGTCTAAACTGTCTGAAATTGTTCTCTCAATTGAAATTTGGCAAAAATTCTTCAACGCTTTCATCAAAAATCACAAAATTAAGGATATTACCGACACGTCTGAACATCTTGGAGATTTATTGAAGAAGACATCTTTAAATGAAGGTATGATAATTTCATATAAGGATTTTTTTCAAATATCTCAAACCTAGTATTGTTATTAATATTTTTTCTTTTATTATAGATTGTAAAGTAGCTGTGCAATTATTATTATTGCCGCATTACATTGCTCCCAAAAACGTAATAATAATTGAAAAAAAAACTATCGGTGCTCTGTTGGAAGCGCAAAAGACACTTTGATTATTCGGGCAAAGGTAAGAAGTTTTTGTGTTTACATGTAATAATAGATTTCTTTACATAATTATTTTAAATGTCGATTAGTTATTTTAAATTCTTAACTATATGTATTTTACAGAGTGATCATGATATCACGAGAGTCAGGGAAGAGAAGATTGCCAGGAATGAAAAACTGCAGCTGTCTATTCAACCGTATATCTTAGTAGTAGGAATCGACTGGGAATCAATAGAATCATCATACGTGTGCATAAACGATATTATCTATAAAACTCCGTCTGTTTTAAACGCTCTAGACATTTGTTTCAAATCGTTTTTTGTGCTGGATCTATCATATCCAGTCGATAGTGAACACATTTGGATCATCATACAAAGGACAATATTTAAGATTGAACTAGAAGACGAAAAGAAGATTTCGTATATTGCGAATTCCTTGGACGCACTTCATAAAGAGTTAGAAGTTGACAACAATTAAGAGGATCCGACAAGTGAAATAGTTTAAGTTCTGAATAAGTAAGCGTATAAATTAATACAGTCAATTATTAAGTAAACAATTTTTTAAAATGTTTCTCTGTCCGCTTTGTTCGGAGTCTGTAGATGAATCCCAATTTATCAATCATATAAAGTCAAAACACTTATCAAAACTCCGAACCGAATGTCAATGCCCGTATTGTAAGATCAAATTAAATGACTTATATCGTTATAAAAGTCACGTCTTATCATCTCATGTGCGGAAAAACAATTTTCATAACACAACTCAATTCAATCAAATAAATGAATCATCTGAGTTATCAATTAATACGTTAAATCTTCCGGGGTGTTCTACTACTTTAAAACCGAAAGAAAATATCTCTAATCAATTTTGTTCAACTGATGAGTTACTGAAGAAATAAATCGAATAAATTTGTTTAGTTTAGAAGCAGAAACCTCGAATACAGCTGCATGTCTTATACTCGATTTATATAATTACAGCAATATACCTCGTGTTCATATTCATGCTATTTTAAAAATAATGCAAAAATTTTATCACTCATTCGCTTTTGAAAATATCGTTAAGGAGTTAGAAAAAGAAGATTTTGATAAAAATTTATTACTGCAGATGGTTAAAATTTTTAAAAATGCTTTTGATGATTTCAAAACTGAACATACAACTGTTGCTTATTTGAATGAAAATGCTTATTTCATAAAGCCGATAAAAATAAATATTTTTGCTTACCGTGGACCACGTCGTGTTAAAGGAAAAGTAGAAAATATTATAAAGTATAAGTCGATTCAAGTTGTACCAATTAAAGAAGTTTTAAAAAGTTTTTTGCAACTTCCTGGTGTGTTTGATTCAATAAAAAAAAATATTCAGGAAATTAAAAGTAATTCAAAATTGATTACATCGGTTATTCAGGGATCAGTATGGGAAAAAATTGAGAAAAATTATCCAAGTAATTTTGTTCTACCGCTTCTATTGTATAATGATGACTTTGAAATTAACAATCCACTCGGAACACATGCTGGACTTAAAAAACTTGGCAGCTATTTATTTAACGATACCATGTATACCGTATATATTTTCAAGCAAGCTTGAAAATATATTTTTGGTTCAATTATATAAGCATGTTGATTATTCGCAATTTGGAAATAAAATCATATTCTCCGAAATTATAACCCAATTAAAAGATATCTGTATAAATGGTCTTATAATTGAAATCGAAGGCTGCTTGGAGAAGGTTCATTTTGGTTTAGCTAGTATCATAGGCGATAATTTAGGAGTTCATAATATTCTAGGGTTTTCACGGTCTTTTAATGCAGTTTACTCTTGCAGAATTTGTCGAGCCACAAAACAACAAAGACAAAAAAGGTTAGTTGAAGACTCTAAACTCCTACGAACTGTAGCTGAGTATGAAGAACATTCTTCTAAATTTATGTTTGGAATTACTGAAAAATGTGTTTTCAATGATATTCCAAATTATCATGTAATTCGTCAACTTTGTGTTGACCCAATGCATGACTTATTTGAAGGGGTATGTCATGATTAAATTTTTATAATTTTACGAGAATTGATTCTAAAACAAAAGCATTTATCTATTTCAACATTTAATTCACGATTACAGTTTTTGAATCATTGTTGAGATGGTCATAATTCTGTACCTAAAATGACAGTCAATAACTTGAATAACAATATATTAAAACTTTCATCATCTGAAATGATGTATTTAGTAAAAATAACAATGAGTATTGGGAATTGTATTTACTTCTTCGTGAAATTATAACCATTATTATGGCACCTAGCTGTAATGATCAAGTACCTAATTATTTGAGAGAACTAGTTGCCAAGCATCACAAACTATAAATCAAATTAGGAGGGTCTTTAACTGTCAAAGGACACTTATTGATTCATTATCCGAATATTATGGTCAAAATGGGTCCATTAAAATATTTTTCTTGCTTAAGACAGGAAGCTAAACACAAAGAACTGAAAGGAATAATTAAAAATGTTACGATTCGAGTAAACCCCTCACAAACAATTGCTCATAGATACCAAGTTCAAGCATGTCGGAGATTTATTCGTCGCGAAGGATTTACAGTTTGCGTCAAAACTGGACCGAAAGTCATAGCAGACATTAAAAAGTTGACAGAGTATGACGTTTTTAACAATTGTTTACCCATAAATCTTTGTAATAAAAAAATATTTAAAGCACCCTGGGTCAAAATTAATAGTACATATTATGGAGTAAATATGGTCATTTGTCTGGATGATGATAATTCATTACCTTTTTACGGAAAAATTGAATATATTTTGATAGAAAATAACGAAATATCTTTTTTATATAAAGAAATGAAGACTTTAGATGATTGTAGACATTTTCAGGCATATCAAGTGGTTCCCTCGAATTCTTGGGGATATTTAAACCAAAAAAAAATTATCATTATATCCGTCGTATAATATTTACATTTTATCAGGCAAAAATTATGTACCCTATCCGTGAATAATATTTTCAATTCTCCATTTTTTATGTTTTTAGTTGTAAAAAGTTCTATCCACCTTTTTATGTTATATTATAAGTTATATAATAAGTTAATATAATATTAGATGTAAGAAACTACAAAAATTATATGAATTTTGTGTTAATATTGTAATAAAACATTCTTTTCAAATAAAACACTACTTAATGTAAATTTAAAAAATCTACTTCATTTATATGTATACCTATTTAGTTATACAACTAAATAATTATTTATCATCAGCAACTATGTTGTATTGGCAATCACACAGTTAGGTAAGGTTTAACAACCAAGTTAATACTTGCAACAAAATCATTTGATGGGGAGAATTACTTATTTAATCATATCGTTACTAAATGTTTAGTTACCATGAGCATATTATATGCAGGCATAACTAAATAGTTTCATCGAAGACCTATCAAATATTTGGTTGTTTCAACTGAGAAATTTATAGTGGCAGTCATTTTGTTTCAATGAAGCGTACCAAGTATTAAATTATCTTAAAATAAATTTAGTTGTCACAAATGAATTATTGATTTAGCCAACAATAATATATTTAGTAAGCGGAACAAGATATTACGTTAACACTAGGCAATCTTATTATTTTGTTACGGCAACCAAATTTTTTTTGGCAGAAGCAAATTTTTTTCTCAGTGTTCTTGTTCTTCTTCTTCTTTGTCTTTAGGATGTTGCATCACGTGATGATGTGTACGGGACTGATTTTTATTTTCTTGTATTGTCACTAATTCATGTAATGGTTTGCTTATCGGTTGAAATAATGTATTAATCTTCTCAACTTGTTCAGTGTCACCAGATTTCAATTGCTTGTATTTTTTTCAACATTACTAACTGCTTCAATGAGTCTCTTTCTAGCTGAAATCGCAAAAATCCGGCGAAAAAGAATTTTTGCTGCTCTTTTATTTAATGAAATATCGTCACAGACTGCAAGAAAAAAAAGTTATACTAGAAAAAGTTTCTGGGTACTTCCTATTTTTAAATTACGGCGTGAGCATGGTTTTTTTGAAGCCGTATTCCCTACTCTCTCCTCATATTCAGATAAATTTGAAAACTATTTTCGAATGTCTGCAATTCAATTTGAAGAATTGTTGTGTTTAATTGGTCCTCATATATGTAAAACGAAAGTTGTAAGAGAAACCATTTCGACGCCACCCCGACTTGCATTGACACTGAGGTAGTTTAAAAATAATTATAATAATTATGCTGACTAAAATTTCTATTATTAGATATTTGGCAACTGGAGATTGTTTAACGTCAATATCATATCAATATCTTGTTGATTTTTCGACAACAGTCAAGATAATTGAAGAAACATGTCAAATTCTTTGGCATGTTCTCAGAGAAAAAGTATTGCCGTATCCATTAAAAACAACTGACTGGCTTAACATTGCGGATGGATTTGATAAACAATGGCAGTTTCCAAATTGTATCGGCGCGATTGACGGTAAACATATCAGAATACAGGTATGAAATTGTTTTTCTTCGTTAGTTATGATCTGATACAAAAACACTACAACAATAAATATCAATATTTGTTTCAGTGTCCTGATAATGGTGGCTCTTCATATTATAACTATAAACATCATCATAGCATCGTATTATTAGCCATCTGCGATGCTAACTATTCATTTAAGTAGTATATCAGTACCGGTTCCAGGCCACAAGTTCACCTTTTCGCCACCGCCGCCATGGTGGCGCTCGCATCGCTTTTTCTATCCCCTAGTTCAGCTTTTCACCGCTGCATGCCAGGTGGTGCTCGTGTCGCCCCCTACCCCCACCCTTACGTCAATCACTAGTGCCAACTCCTGTCACCACCGATGGCGCTGTTAGCGGGAAATATGAAAAACTATATGTAGCCCCTTGCACACGCGGCAAATTCAAAATTGGGTAATGTTAGCCCCCTATATATGCCCCCCACAGACGATGGCGCTAATGCCGTTGTTTTGTGATGACGTCACCGTGACCAATTTTTGGCCGCTTTCTCATCCCCTCTTCTTCCCCCTCCTTTTACCTTCCTTTTCCCTCGTTTCCCCCTTCTATCCCTTCCATTTCTGTCCGCCAAGGAAATTTTGATGAATCATACATGATGAGTCATGGTTTTGTTTTCCATCCCCTCCTATTTCTTCCCCCTTTCTTCGCACTATTCACTTTCAAGGCCATTGATGAATCATACATGATGAGTCATAACTAAATGGGTCAAGGATATTTGATGAATCATACATCTGTGTCATGATTTTGTAATTTTTTATTTAAATAGTGAAATGCAGGTGTACTGTGGTTCAGTTGATTTTTTATTGTGAAAATGTCGACATCTTCTTCGATTTGCCAAGTAAGTACAGAATTTCTAAATAAGATTAAATTAATTTTTAAAGTAATAGAAACTTATGATGATGTGCAAAAATTTATCAGTCTTATAAATAAAGATATTCATTTAACGCGTAAAGTAATAAAGAGTAAACAGTTTTCTGGTAATTTGTTTAAATTAGAAGGAAATTTGGCACTATTAACATTTTATCGGGAGAAATTGAAGCAACTTAGATATTCAATTAAAAAAACTGGTATGGGCTTAAAAACTAGTGAACAAATCAATAGTAAACGTCAATTAGTTTGGCAAGACATTGAAACTGCTTTCAATAGTAGATTACATAGTGGTGTAATCGTAAATTTAAGTGTAAAAGATGAAATAATATTTTTAAAAAAAGCATTTCGTAGTTTTTCAATCCAAATCAAAAAACATTTAGATAATTCAACAGTTAAAGTAAACTATATATTGTCTGCTAATTTTATAAAACCATCAGATAATACAGTTGATATAAAAACATTCAATACTCGTAATTATATTATTGATAAAGGTACTAATTTAAAGAGCTGGTATTCAGAAGAGCACATTTCTGAAAAAATACTAAAAAAACTGGAAGAATTTCAAGAACGTGATAGTGGATGGGCGTTACTTGAAATTATTTCATTAAAAATTAATATTATCAAATTTGTACCGATAAACGGGGGTATTTCAACATATGTTGAAGTTCCAAAGTTTATTAAACATCGAGGAGCTGTAATAAACGTTAAAAATAATGATGAGTATTGTTTTCTTTGGTCAGTGGTTTCTGCTCTTTATCCAGCAATAGATCATTCTTATCGTATGTTGAATTATCCTCATGATAGTCATGTTTTAAAATACGACAGAATCAATTTTCCAATTAAATTAAAGGATATAGGAAAATTTGAGAAATTAAATAATTCATCAATCAATGTTTTTGGCATTGAAAGAAAAAAACAGTATTACCAATAGCATTATCGAGACATAAATTTCCTAAAACAATTAACTTGTTAATGTTATCAGTTGGAGAAATTGATTCTACAATAATTAATGATGTTGAATGTGATGTATTATATCATTTCGTATGGATCAAAAATCTATCACGGTTAGTTTCATCGCAAATTTCACGACAAAATCGACAAACTTATATTTGTAATAGATGTTTAAATCATTTCAAAATACCTCAGTTACTTGAAAAACACATGAATTATTGCAATAGTAAAAATAAATGTAAAATTGTAATGCCCACTGAAGAGAATAATAAATAAAAATTTAAAGACTATAAATTTAAAGAACTAGTTACATTCGTTATGTACTGTGACTTAGAAAGTATTTTAGAAAAATATGATGATATTAACAACACAAGTAATACGATAAAAATCCAAAAGCATAGAGCTTTTAGTATTGCATATTACTTGCATTGTTCCTATAACGCACAGTTTTCAAAGTTTAATTTAATTCGATCCAATGATTGTATTGATAAATTTGTTGACGAACTATATTCAATCGCAAAATTTGTTGATGAGGAACTAAAAAATGTAAAATCTATGGAAGTATTAACAAATGAACAACTTTCAGAATTTAACAGCGTCACAGTATGTCATATATGTAGACAAAGTTTTCTTCCAAATCAAATTAAAGTACGTGATCATTGCCATTTAACAGGTAAATTTCGTGGGGCAGCTCATCAAAGTTGCAATTTAAATTATAAAAACAGTTTAATAATTCCGGTAATATTTCACAATTTAAGTGGCTATGATGCACATTTTATTATTAAAGCTTTGTCCACTCATTTTAGTGGCACTGTTAAATTATTACCAGTAAACAAAGAAAAATATATATCATTCACGAAATATGTTGATAATACCAGTATCAAGTTTCGTTTTATCGATTCGTTTCGATTTATGCCATGCAGCTTAGATAAATTAAGCTCATATTTAGATCCAGATCAGAAATTAATCACTAAATCAATTTGTGGTAACGATGAAACAAAATTTAATTTATTCATTCGTAAATGAGTTTTTCGTTACGAATATATCGATTCAGATGAAAAATTAAACGAAACAAAATTACCCGATGAAGAAAAATTTTATAGTAAATTAAATGATATGGAAATTTCTGATAATGATTATACACATGCTCAAAACATTTGGAACATTTTCCAAATTAAAGACTTGGGTGAATATTCTGACTTATATTTAAAAACGGATGTATTACTTTTGGCTGATGTATTTGAAAATTTCCGTAGAAGTTGTTTAAAAATATACGAATTGGACGCCGCTCATTATTTCACAGCTCCGGGATTAGCTTTTGATGCCATGTTGAAAATTACCAATGCAACTTTAGACTTATTAACTGATGTTGATAAACTGTTATTTATTGAACAAGGTTTGAGAGGCGGTGTTTCTCAATGTTCAAATCGTTATGCTAAAGCTAATAATCCGTACATTACAAATTTTGACCCACATTCCCCAAAATCATATTTAATGTATTTTGATGTCAATAACTTGTATGGTACTGCCATGAGTGAATATCTACCGTATGGTGCTTTTGAATGGTGTGATCAAACGGTAGATATTATGAGTCTAGATGATTTTGGGGAATCTGGATATATTTTAGAGGTGGACTTAGATTATCCACCTTATTTACATCAGCAACATTCTGATTTGCCTTTAGCACCTCATCATATGATCCCTCCCGGATCAAAAACCATAAAACTGTTAACCACTTTATATCCACGAAAAAATTATGTATTACATTATAGAAATTTGAAATTGTATTTGAATTACGGTATGATTTTATCAAAAGTCCATAGAATTCTTAGATTTAAACAGTCTTCTTGGTTAAAAAAGTATATAGATTTGAATACGAATCTTAGACAGCAATCTAAAAATGAATTTGAGAAAAATTTCTACAAACTAATGAACAACTTTGTATTTGGTAAAACCATGGAGAATGTTCGTAAACAAAAGGACATTAGATTAGTTACAAAATGGGAGGGTCGAGGGGGTGCTAAAGCTTTAATTTCGAAACCAAATTTCCATAGTTGTAATATATTTGATGAAAATCTTGTAATTATAGAAATGAATAAGTTAGAAATTAAAATGAATAAACCAATTTATGTAGGATTTTCAATTTTAGATGTATCAAAAATATTTTTGTATCATTTTCATTATGATTATATTTTAAAAAAATTCAGAATTGATAAATCAAAATTACTATATACTGATACTGATAGTTTAATATATCAATTTTTTGTAGACGATATTTATAGTATAATAAAAGAAGACTGTAATAAGTATTTTGATACTAGTGATTATCCTCTTAATAACATATGGAATATGCCCTTAGTCAACAAAAAAGTATTAGGTGTAATGAAAGATGAAAATTGTGGTAGAAATATGTTAGAATTTGTAAGATTGAGATCAAAAATGTATACCTATAAAGTTCAAGATAAAACAGATGTTAAAAAGTCTAAGGGGACTAAACTAAGTGCAATGAGAAAATTGACATTTGATGATTTTAATAATGTATTATTTAATAACGACATCTTAACTAGAGAACAATATTTAGTAAGATCTGTAAAACATCAAGTTTTTACAGTAAAACAACAAAAAATTTCACTTAGTCCATATGATGATAAGAGGATGATTAGTTCAAACTGTACTGATACGAAAGCTTGGGGATTTGTTGATATGGTTTAAATTTCCGGATGTCCAGGGAACTTACTTTTGAAGTGCAGAAGAACTTCATATCAATTTGCACGAAACACTTGAGAAATTATATATCAACTATTAATTATGATGGCGTTAAGCACATATTGAGAAAAATATTTGTACCCAATGATGTATTAACATATCAACGTCTACATGCTGCAAATTGTGAAATTTTGGAAGCTTTATTGGTTTCTAAAAAAGCAGAAGATGAATTTGTGAGTTCGATGAAAAATTAATTATATGATTTATTGTGGGATTATGACGATGTAGTCCCACCATTTACTGGAAGTTTGCTGGAAATAGGTCATGTGTTAAACATTAAAAACAAAAACGTGAACTTTCCATTCGATTCATTGGACTATCAAAACTATTTAGCCCTGAATTTAGTATGCGATTCACCTGATAGTGACCTAACTAAAATGTCAATGAATAATATTTATAAAAAGTACAAAACAACTGAATATGTTGTTAATCAGCTGATGAACGATTCAATATATTATGCAAATCCAGAATTTTATTCAGTATTAACAAGTGTACGCGAGACATTGAAAATTAATTACAAGTTCCAACCAATGGTAAAACCATCACATAAAAAAAATTTCAATTGGTTATTGGAAAATTTGCATCGCATAAAAGAGAAACAACCTGTTGGGTGGAAAAATGGACCTTAGTCGAAAATTTGGCCATCAACAAATCCTGAAGATTATAAGAATATCTATGATTTATTGGATTATAATTATAATAAATGAATGTATTTTCCCCTCACCCCCTTTGTATTAAAGTATAAATAGATCTATAGAATAGGTTTTTAGTCACTATTGATGTAGATTTATGACAAGCAGCATGTTTCAAATTATACTTGCGACTATAATTGTCAACAATACGTTATATACATCGTGTCCATCTGATGCGATTCAATGTTTCACTGTACTAGATTATAACAACACTTATAGTGTTACATGGCCAACTCAATGGAAAAGAATGGAGATCAATATTTATGACAAATACTGCAAAGTTGCTCTTCCAGAAACAGAAAATAATAATATAATTTCCATCAAAGTTCGTTATATTTTGAAAAATCTAACACATATTGACAGCCAATGGCAAAATGCTATAGGTAACAAATTTAATATAACTGATTATGTAAAGAAATCAGACTGTAAAAAATTTGAGAAATGTAATTATCCAAATATAATTTCTTCATTTTTCCTTATGTGCATAGTTTCGTTATGGATCACAATAATTGTTTTGGTTTATAAATTTATTGTAAAAAAACAATAAATGTCAGGATTAATAAATATAAAGTTTTATTTTTCAAATCCCACTCTAATTATTTACACCTTAAACTAAATTATTTTTATCTATCCAAGTGCTATGACGATTATCAAATCCTAACCATTTAACTAGTACCATGTTTCCCTTTTTACGCAATACTTTTTCCACAAGATAAACCTCTGGATGTTTACAATGTTGTAATTCTTGCTCGTAAAATGCATCTCGTATTATTTTTCCATTGTAATCTTGTAAAATATAAGTAACAGGATTAGTTAATTGTATTTTTTTAATGGTGAACATTTCATTAGACCAATTTGGAGTGTAACCTTTAGCAAATAAACTACGATATTTGCTTATTCTAACCTTCCTCAATTTTAAATTTTACATTTTTTATATTTACAATTTTAATATTGCTATAACTATTTTCTAGTATTTCCTCTTCGTTTGTTTCGTTTACATCAATCGGTTTATAGCCAGTTGTACTATGTGGTGTTGAATTATATTTATCAACAATTTGTGATAGTAACTCTAACCATTTATATGAACCTTGATAAGAAAATTCTTTCCACATTAATGATTTTAATGTTCGATTTGCACGTTCAATGATTGATGCTTTTTTATTGCTGAATGTTGAATAATGATTTATTCTCAATTGCTGCATTAAATTGGAAAATTCTTTATTGTAAAATTCTTTTTCCAAATCAGTTTGAAGGTTCTTGGAAATATTAGGTTTCTTTTGAATTATTCTCATTGCATTAACAATTTCTTTTGCTGACTTTGTTTTTACCGGAAATGTCCAAATATAATTGCTAAATGCATTTATAACAACTAAAATATATTTATAACCAGCATTTTGTTTTGCATACGGTAACATTTCAACCAAGTCCGCTTGGTATAAATCGTGTAGCCCTTTAATTATTACACGACGACGTCTAAAGTTCTTTCGTGCTGACTTGTGCGGTTCATTAACCCCAGCTCTTTTTATATCACGCATGTATCTTCATTTTATAGTTAATAATAATTTCAATGTTTATTGTTGGATTTGGTACACTACCAGATCTAGGGAAATATTTTATTATATCACCAGCAACTAATCGTTCGTCAACTAAGTCTAAAATTAGAGTTCGTTTGTTTGAGTTCACACTTATTTCTAAATTTGGTACTGTTGATGTTATATGAGCCACTATGCCGCTTACAGGTGGTGGTAAACGATAGCTGTCTCTTCCGTTCATCAACACATATTAAGACCCAGTCCATTCTCCATCAATATTTATACGAAGTTGTCCATTCAATGAATCAATTGTTGAAAGAAGTTCGATTCTAGTTATATAATCATTTTTGGTTAAAAGATCTTTATTAGCTGAAGTAATTAAATCTCTAGCATCATTTTCAATTATAAGATCTTTATTGGCTGAGGTAATCAATTTTTTGGCATCATCTTCGGTTATAAAGTCCTGATTATATGAAGTAATCAATTTTTCAGTGTCGTCTTTAGTTATCAAATCGGCATGTATGTGCCGTCCAAACTTATAAACACTCATGACGTAACTGATAATTATTATAAATAGCAGTTGTATTTATTCTATTAAATCTCGTTCTCGCAATTCCTCAATTATGCTATTAATTTCATTTAAATGTGCATTATTACCACTTGCACTTGAAGCTAATAATAATTTTAATCGATCCACCAACTCATTGGGATCATCGAAATAAACATATTGTATTGGTGCTGTTGAATATATATTTGATAATCCTCCTCCAAGTCGTAATTCTTTTTCTCGATTTTTTTGGTTGTCTTCTTCTTTCTCTAACACTTTTAAAATAGGTTTAATAATAAATTTATATTTATTACTTTTATTTCCAGCAATTTGTTGATCAGGTAGAAAATGTCTTCTGTGAGCATTTGTTAATATTACCATTAAGCCAAAATCTCTTAAATCCTCTTTAGTGTAAGTTTTTCTTGATGGATAGCTCTTAAAAACAAGCTCATAAAAACCAGGTGTACCTTTGAATAATTGATCCTTTACTTGAATATCAGGACCAATGAACTTTAGTTCAGAATCCCCAAAAAAAATTCTATCTGTTGTCATAGCATGTCTAAGATAAGTGTGATCATAATAATTTTTCGTATCTTTTATGTGACCTTTAACATAATTTCTTGGTAATTCATCGAATTGTTCTAAATATGCTGTAAAGGTGTTTTCAGGAATTTCACTAAGTAATGTTTGATTCACTTCATCAAAATCCTCACCATCTTGGGGCGATAACGATGTATATTGAAATGTAACGTGCATTGGTGTTGGCTGTGGGGAGTCATTAGGTAGAAATAAATCAAGTGAAGGTGGCCCTAGTGATGATGATGAAGTTTCTACTATAGGAAATGATCTCCTAGGTAAACGTGATGATTTTGGAACTTTAGGTGATGACGTAAAAAAGTCAAATGAAGGTCGACCTGGTGATGTTGAATTTTCTACTGTAGAAAGTGATTTCCTAGATAAACGTGGCGACTGTATCCATCGTTTGTTTTTAGCAGTCGAATGTTCATCTAAAGCCTGAGAGAAAACATTAGCTAATGGTTTATACTGTTTAACTAATCGTTCTTCAGTTTCCAATTCATTCGATTTTAACGCATCTAATTTGGCTTTTACATTTGCTCTTGTTTTAATTAACAGTTTAGTAATTTCTTTATTCATAACTGCAAACAGACAGATCAACCGTGTTCAACCGGTTCCTGTTCTAAAATAACCGTTAGTATTCTGTTACAGTTGTATTTATTGATCATTTTCTATATTGGTCGTTTGTCACATCAGCATTTTATTCAGAACTGCAAACAGATAAATAAAGAGTTTTCAAGCGGTTCCTGTGCTGTTAGTTTCCTGTTACTGCTATTGGTTTCCTGTTACTGCTGTTAGTTTCATGTTACTGCTGTATATATTGATCAAATCCTCTTCTATATCGACTGTTATCGATATCGAAATCCTTACATATAACAAGAAAGCTATATTTATCACGCCAGCATAATGAACACATTTCACAAAAACTATTATATAACATATCTGTATTGACATGATCGTTATATATGTTTTAAATTCATATCGTCTTGTTGGAAAACAATTATCATATTTGCATTGTCACGGATCAGGTGTTTAGGTATGTGAGCATATGTTTGACAGAGATAGAAACAATCAACACATTTATGTCTTCCCATGCTAAAATAATTTTGTATAATTTTCTGCGCATTCGTTATTACATCATCAAATACGAATATAGAATTAACTTTCGCATTTGAGGGATCCATAATTTCTTGATTATTATCAAATTCATGATAGCCAATTCCCTTAAGTGGTTTCAACAAGTTTCGCAAATATTCATATTTTGGTTGATAAAGTGATTTACTGTATAGATAAACATTTTCAAATCGAAGACCATTTAAGTCTTCCAATAAACTTACCATAACGTTTGTTTTCCCACAATTTGACGGACCGCATATAATACATCTAATTGTGGATGGTAATAACTTGCCATGTCTCCGAAATAATTGTTTTTGTCTTACTATATTATCAATATTGCGGATTGGAAGACTACAGTGATGCTTTATTAAACGCATTTCAATTATTAACTGATCGATTGCTGTTACTCATTTATATATATATATAAACCTTGAACTACTATAATCTACTCATTTATTTAAAAGATTCAGCTATATAAAGACGTTTATTATGATAGTGACTGCTAATCAACCACCACCCTTCAAACAAAAAGGACGTCGTTTAATCAACACGCTTATTGATAAACTTCCATTTGAACTTCATATTCCTACGTACAATTATTGTGGACCAGGTACAAAATTAAATAAACGATTAGAACGAGGAGATAAAGGAATCAATCCCTAGACGAAGCGTGTAAAGAACACGATATTGCATACTCTCAATATAAAGATCTCGAAAATCGACATCAAGCTGATAAAAAATTAGCTGACAAAGCAAAAGAACGTATAACAGCTAAAAATTCAAGTTTTGGTGAAAAAGTAGCTGCATTAGGTGTTACTGGTATAATGAAAGTTAAAAGAAAATTAGGCATGGGAATTAAAAAAAGAACAAGAAGGAGACGATCTAAAGCGGTTAATTTACAATCGGCGTTTCGTAAAGCTCGAGCAGCAATTAAAAAAAATAAAACTAACGATTTAAATACAGCTGCCAATATTGCTATGGATGCACTTAAAGGGATTAAGAAAATAAAATCAAAATCAAGAATTATTCCTGTACCGAAAACTGGTGGGATTTTACCGTTAATACCCATATTTTCCGGATTAAGTGCGTTTGGTGCCTTAGCCGGCGGCGCATCTCAAATTGCAAGCGCCGTTAATGAAGCTAGATCAGCACAACAAGAATTAAAAGAAAGTGAACGACATAATCGACACATGGAATCTATCGCAATGGGTAAAGGTTTATATTTGAAGCCATTTAAGAGAGGCCTTGGATTGTATTTACAATCGTATTCATCCAAAAAAAAAACTTCCAATAAAATTACCGCATCGTGCATCGACAAATATCGATTTATATAATTATGCTATCAACAAACTTCAAATTCCAAATTTTCGTGGAGTGTTTATGCAAGATCAATTACCGCGTAAAATGCAAAATGTCGAATGTGGAATAATCAATTTGGATAGTAGTAAAGGTGAAGGTACACACTGGACAGCATATTGGAAGAAAAATAATATTATTGATTATTTTGATTCATTTAGAAATTTGAACCAACCACCACGAATAATAAAATATTTTGAAAGTTCATTGAATAAAAATCTACAAATCTATTATAACTATGAGCGATTTCAAGATTTCAATCAACAGAACTGCGGACATTTATGTCTAGAATTTCTTTATCAATGCATGTAAACAGCTACTATCTTCATTAAATCCTTGTTTGTAATACAATGCGGATGTTTATATTAAGTGGAATTTCTTCTGTTTTATCAGCAGACTATTATCCTCCTATCGATTTACGTGATGATGGATACGAGTATGTTTTAGGATTAATTAATTTTGAAACTTTCAACGCAATTCCGAATATTGATAAGAAAAATAATAAATTTTACATAGGTGGTATAGAGATTACTATTCCAACAGGTGCATATGAACTCACTGATATTGAAAAATATTTAAAAAAGAAATTTCAAAACAAAATGTTTTAAACCCAACTTTTAATTGTTCGCTAAGTTTGTATGCAAATTCAAATACATTACAATGTCATATTAAATGTTCACATCAAATTGATTTTAATCGATCAAATACAATTGCTGATCTATTAGGTTTTGAGCATATAAACTTAATACCAACTATTATGCACGTATCTAAGAAGCCTGTAAATATTTTGAAAGTAAATGCAATTAAAATTGAATGCAATATAACGACAGGATCGTATTCTAATAATCAGTTGGGGCACACTATTCCTGATTCACCACCTGGATTCAAAATTATTGAGAGACCTCAAAATGTTATATACTTACCAATTAATACGCATGTCATAAATAACATAACACTTAAAATAATTGATCAAGATGGTGAGATAATTAATTTTAGAGATGAAACCGTAACGATAAGGTTGCATTTAAAACAGCTCTCCGAAAATGGTTATTAAATATAATAACAGTAAAACAATAAGAATCAATACATCTTATAGTAATATCAGTTATAATCAGACTGTCAAGCAGTTGACACCTGACAATATTGTCTATTTAAGATCAATTGGCTTACGGCCTAAATAAAAATGAGTATTTTAAATGTGGGTGAGAGAGTTCGATTTGATAATTCATTAGTCAGAATCGAAAAACATCCTCATTTACCATATGCTACGACATCATTTGAAAACAACGATGAAATTAGAATTCCAATTCAACAAACTGATGTTTATACACTGCCTTCATCCAGTTACATCTATATAGAAGGAAAACTGGTTAAATCAGCTGATAATGCAAAATCTGCAACTGCAAAATTTGTCAATAATTTCGTTGGTCATTTATTTGAAGAACTACGCTATGAAATTGGTGGGAAAGTAATTGACCGTGTACGTAATCCGGGTATTGCCACCACTTTGAAAAATTATGCACCATTTAATATAAACGAAAGTTTCAAACTACAAAACGCTGGTTGGTCTTTTGTTAGTGATTGTACGTATTCAGTATCAAATGAGGATGGAAATTTTAATGTTTGTGTTCCGCTAAGTATGTTAATGGGATTCTGTGAGGATTTAAAAAAAATTATTCTCAACGTTAAACAAGAATTGATTCTTATTCGTTCAAATTCAGATGAAAATAGTATTATTAACACCACAGCAGATGAGCTTATGAAAGTAATAATAACAAAACTTGTTTGGAACGTACCACATATATCAGTCGATGATACAGAGCGACTTAATTTATGGAAATATGTGGAACGTGGAACCGAGCTGGACATGTCTTACAGAACGTGGGAATTGCAAGAACTACCTCTAGTACCTCAAACAACTAAAAATTCCTGGACTGTAAAAAGTACATCTCAACTAGAGAAACCACGTTACATAATTTTTGGATTACAAACAAGCCGTAAAAATAAGGCTGATAAAAGTGCTAGCCTATTTGATCATTGTAATTTGAACAATGTCAAATTGTTTTTAAACTCTGAACAATATCCGTATAATAATTTAAATTTAAATTTTGGTAAAAATCAATATGCCACATTGTATGATATGTATGCTCATTTCCAAGAATCGTATTATAAACGACAAAACGAACCAATGTTAACGCCATCTCAATTTTTAAAATATACACCAATAGTAGTAATTGATTGTTCAAGACAAAATGAATTACTAAATACAGGAACAGTAGATATTCGTATAGAAGTTGAATCATATAATAATATACCAGCCAGTACAAGTGCCTATTGTTTGATATTACATGATCGAATTGTCAAATATAATTCACTTACTGGTAGTATAAGATCAATGTAAATCTCAAAGCGCATTTAGTTGTTTATCAGACACGATGGCCGACGAAGCAATTATTGATGTGCAAGGTTTTCAAATTAATAAGAATTTTTTATGTAAAGAATTGGCAATTATAAAACCAAATGAATGTTGTTGTAGAATTCATGTTTTATTTAATTTTCCAATTGAATTTCAACATTTATCACGATGTGCCCAGAGACAAATAAATTGGGCTGCAAGAAACCTTCATGGTCTGCAATGGTACTCTGTACTCAACAATCAAATTGATCCTCAACCATATGAAAATTTAACATTTGTGTTACAACAACACTTAAAAAATGTTAAAATGGTGTTTGTGAAGGGATTGGACAAAAAGAAATTTCTATCTCAGTTTTTACCCAGCAACATTGTAATCACAGATTTGGTTGCAGCTCCAAATTTACGACAATTAACAAAAGAATATGTGAGTCATAATCATATGTATAATTGTGGTCATGTTGACTATTGTGCAATCAATTATGTTCATGCAATAAAGAATTGGTTACATGAAAACCGATAAAATCAAATTTAGTGTTTCATAGAAGTTGACACCATCAACATGTCTTTATATTATTTGCTTAATGATACGTTAAAACAGCTAACTGTAATCGAACTGCTAGATTTAGCAAAATGTTTCAAATCATTGTATCCATATCAAGACTTATTAAAATTATAAGAAAAATGGATGAATGAAATTTTGTTACCTGAATCTATAAAATTTGAAGCTTACAAAATGGAAAACGAAATTGATTATGACATGTCAGATGATAATCAAGTCGACAACAACCAACAACAACAACAACAATAACAACAACAATTTCTATCAAGGAGTTGTATAATAAGAATTTAGCAAAAATAAATTTTTTGGTATATATATATATATATATATATATATATATATATATATATATATATATTAAATAAAAGTTGTTTTATTCATAATAATAATAATAATAATAATAATAATAATAATAATAATAGTAATAATAAATATAAGATTTACAATATAATCCCCTCACCCCCTACCATAAAACCGTTCTTCAATACTCGTAATTATATTATTGATAAAGGTACTAATTTAAAGAAGTCGAATTCAGAGCGCATTTCCGAAAAAAAGTTGATAGCATATATATTAAAAAAACACAATTAATAGTTCAAGATCACCATTAATATATCCCTACAGATAACAATTGTTATACTTTTGTTGAGATCCTTAATTCATTAGTTTTGCAATAAACAGTTGATTCATGATAGCTATTAATAGATCAAGATCATCTGATTATTCTTTTTTGCTGATACATCCCTTTTGACAATAATTGTTTATCATTTTGATGAGATTTTTATTAATAATAAAATACTGTGATAATTTATAAGACAATTTATTCAGATTATACAATTCTTAAAAAAATTATAATCATAATATAAAAAATATTTTTTTTCATATCATAAGGTATTATAAAATAAATTTAAATAAATAAAAATTGATCTCAATCTTGACCAAATGTTATGGGTACATAGCTGACTGTTGTTTCTGATGGAACCATATATTGATTAGCAGCTTCGAAATTTTTATTTAATTAATCAATTTTGAAAATTAATGGTGAAAATCGTTTGGGTAGAATCACTTCACTATCGAATGATTTTAACGTTGCCAAAATCGTATCACCATATTTTGTGTTAATTACTCGAAATGATTGGATGTAATATTTTCTTCCTTGGTTCCAAATCACCCACTTTTTTAAATGAATTTGAACAATTATTTAAAAGCGATAGTGCATCCATTATTTAAGTTGCAATTAAACCGTTGTGAAAACAAATTGAGGCGTTAAACAATACTGATTCAAAGCACCCCAATATTCCACTATTTATACAAAAATACTGTATCCAAAAATGCATGACTCATCTTGTATGATTCATCAATGGCCTTGAAAATGCCTAGTGCGAAGCAAGGGGGAGGAAATAGGAGGGGATATATAAAAATCATGACTCATCATGTATGATTCATCAATGGCCTTGAAAGTGAATAGTGCGAAGAAAGGGGCGAAGAAATAGGAGGGGATGGAAACAAAACCATGACTCATCATGTATGATTCATCAAAATTTCCTTGGAGGACAGAAATGGAAGGGATAGGAGATGGAAAGGAGAGGGAAGGAGGGAGAAGAAGGGATGAGAAAGCTCGCAAAAATTAGCCACGGTGACGTCATCACAAAGCAACGGCATTAGCGCCATCGTCTGGGGGGGGGCATATATAGGGGGCTAACATTATCTAATTTTGAATTTACTGCGCGTGCAAGGAGCTACATATAGTTTTCATATTTCCCGCCAACAGCGCCATCGGTGGTGACAGGAGTTGGCACTTGTGATTGACGTAAGGGTGGGGGTAGGGGGCGACACGAGCACCACCTGGCGAAAAGGTGAACTTATGGCCTGGAACCAGCCCTCCTATACTACTGTAATACACATTTGTAATTGTCAGCAAAACAGTTACAATAATCGATTATTTATATATTATATAAAGGTCAGGTCAGGTCAGGTCAGGTTGGGGTCCAAAGGACTGTGATGCGTCTCATATGGTATGGTTTTGGTGTCACTTAGCCTCTCACTGTCTATAACATATCCTCACCTTCACGTGGTGGACCCTGTTATCCCGAGCAACCTTGCTGGAGATCGAGTAACCAACCCCGGTGGAAGGCAAGGTCGGGTAACAAACGAGGAAAGGAAATTGCTAGGAATATGGACTATGACTGGGGCTATTTAACGGATGGCTAAACAAACATGATTGTTGACAAACTGCAATGACACGGACCAACGAACAAAATTAAAATCATGAAAATGGCGTTTTATGAAAATATAATACCCCAGGGGGGTAGGGCGAGTCGTCCAGAATCCCCCCGTGACACTGCGTCACGCTGCCCCACGGATTCTGGGGGGGCAATAATACGCTTATAGATGTTGATGTAAATCCGTTTACTCGGAGGGACTCTCTTCAGAGGACTCCTCCGAATAAACAAAAAAGTAGTATAAATGATGATATTGAAAAGATGTTTTCCATAGAAATAGATAGTGCTGATGATGATGATGAGGTTTTTAAACCAACAAGTAATACCAAGAGAAATCCAAAAAAACGAAAGGTCAAGAGAGCCCCGATAATATGGTATCAACCCAACTGTTAATGAAGCAGAACACATCACGGATGAAATTACAAAAGAAGATAATGGGCCTGGGCAAATTTTGCAAGGATAACAATAATGTCCACAAAGAAATAAAAAAATGGGCTATAGAATTATCAAGCCTCATTAAATCGTTTGAGCTCGAAGAGGAGGATAGACAAAAAGATATGCAATCCTTAGAAGACGAAATAATAAAGTTGCGAAATGACAAAGTGCGAAGTGCTCGACAAGTATTGGAAATGGTTGATAAGCACTGCCAAACAACACCAACCGAAAACAAGACCCAGATATCGTATATAATGGATCGACTTGAGAAATTTGATGATGTAGAAATTGACAAAACACTGCTGGAAATGGAATGGCCGGAGAATATTTTCCTGAACGTAATTGAAAAGCAGGCAAATCCACTGTCAGCCCCGGCTGACCATGATACAGCAATAATTATGACTTCCAGCACCAACGTAGAGAAGGGTCTAACTAGACAATATAGAGATCGGTACAATGGAATAAATGATATTATTGCAGGAAACTTAGTGGAGCCGGGCCAGATGGCACAAATAGCTACCACTACAAAAACCAAAATGGTAAAGCATACCATCGAAAATGAAAAACACACCTATGTGCTAAATGGAGGAGAAGAAGAAAATGAAGGAGGAATCAACTTAAGCACAATCACAGGATTACTGATCGATCTAAGAGAAATCTGCGAAAAAGGCTCAAAAGACAAACTTGCGATAGCATGGGATACCAATAAAAACACCGATCAATTAAAGAAAGTCATACAGTGCGTCTTCCACAAAACAAAGATGAAGGTGGTACTGTGTACCCCCTCCAAAAAAGATACCATAGGAGCAAGAAAGCCACAAGACAGTGCAGAAAGACCAAACGTAAGAGGCTCGGTACAACAAACAATATCAAGAAGGCAAAATAGAAGCAATGAGGAAATAATATGGTTTACATCAAAGACAGGGACCTATGCAGATCTGCTGAAAAAGGTCAAAAAAAATATAGAAACCAATGATCTAGTAGCTGAAATAACGTCATTGAGAAAAACTAAAACCGGACAACTGATGATGAAAATAAAGAATCAAGAAGGTAAAATGAAAGCTGACCAAATAAAAAGAGTAGTAGCTAACGCCGAAAGAGACGTGGATGTTAGGATCAAAGAGAAAAGAAGAACAACGATAATAATAAAGGATATTGACCCGTTGATCAAGGCAGAAGAGGTAGAAGATGTACTAAATAAAACAATCAACTTAAATAAACCATTGAACACAATCAGGGTTAAAACAATGATACCTCAATATGGGGAAAACCAGATTTCATTTGTAGAGGCAGATGAATAGGTAGCAAGCAAAATTTTGGAGATGGGAAGCATTAAGTTAGGCCTCATAAATTGTAGAATAATAGAAAAGATCACACCAAAAAAATGCTTTAAGTGTTGGGAATACGGACACATTTCTAAGGACTGTGATAAAGAAAACAGAAGAAACACGTGCTTCAGGTGCGGAGGTAACAACCACTCCTCAAAAGATTGTGAAAACGAAATTTGTTGCCCAATATGTAAGCAAAAAGGACACAAACTTGATACGATGAAATGCCCTCAGTACAGGAAAGCTGTTTACCAAATGATCCCCGAACGGAGAAGGAAAGCTTCAGTAAGAGTTATCAACGCTGGAAAAGAGAAAAACATATGGTGAGAAAACTTGCCTGTGATAGTTTTAGTCGAATAATCTGTGATATGGATATTTATACAAGTTCTATTTATAGATTTGGTTTAGAAAGTACTTATTCATGCAGAATATATACACACATGAAACATGACTGTGATAATTATACTATATTATATATACAATATTTTGCTTATTTCATAGTATATACATACGTACTAACAGAGATCTATTTACAGATATATTTATTTACAAGAATTTACCCATATATATATACACCAACAGATATTCATTTATACAATTATTTATTTACAAATTTTAAACTATATACATATTTATTAACAGAGATTTGTTTACAGATATATTTATTTACAAGATTTTTAATACAATTTATCGATATTTCTGCGTTTAAATGCACTTATATGAAAAACAAAATAGGCGCGTCAATTTTTCAAATAATTTTTAAAATAAAAACCATTGTTAGCTCTGTGCTTGTCTATTATCATATGATCAATAATAATAATAAAAACATTGTAATAAACAACAGAATGCAAATAAGCTCGGTGATTTCTCAAATAATTCATAAAATAAAAACCATCGCTAGTTTTGTGCTTATTTATAGAAGAAAAAGAAAATCAATAGACAAAATACTCTATACAGGAATGATGACTCTACTTCCAACTCATCGATGACTCTACAATTATTACAAATTAATCTAAATCGCAGTAGAACTGCCCAAGACCTAGTCTACGAAACAGCGTCAAAATTAGAGATAGATATTGTAGTAGTATCAGAACCAAATCGTAAAAATGTAACAACAAATCAAAATTGGATTGTTGACACACGTATTGATACAGCAATATTGCCGAGATCGAACAAGTTCTCATTAATTGATCATGGTCGAGTAGATGGTGCTGCCTGGGCAGAATTTGAAAAATTCGTAATTTATAGTTGCTACGTTTCACCAAACATCAGCAGAAATGACTTCGAAAATTACTTAAATAACTTAGGAAACGATATTGGTAGGTGGAACAAAATGATAATACTGACAGGTGATTTCAACTCAAAATCAACGGAATGGGGCTCCCCTAACACAGATCAGCGTGGCGACATTCTGTCAGAATGGTTAGCAACATATGATTTAGTCACAATTAATACTGGCCACAAACCAACATTTGAACTACACGGCAGAAAATCTTTTATTGATATAACTGCAATAAGTGGAACATTGATACATAGGAAAATAGTATGGACTGTACTAAATGAAGAGACAATGTCCGATCATAATTATATTTATGCCGAGATCAAAATTGATCGAAAACGTGTTGTTTTACCACAAAGGATAAAAACTATTTATGGTAATGTCAATGAACAGAAAATTGTTGAATACCTACAATCAAACAAATTTAATTATGAAAATGGTACAACTGACGAGCTAATAAACTATACCACAAAATGTTATAAGGATACAACGCCTAAAATGATCGTACCCAAAATAGACGTCCTCCATATTGGTGGACAAACGAAATTGATTATCTAAGAAATATGACAAAACAAGCACGTCGACAACTACTAAGACGAAATGGAAGAAACAATAATAATAGAGATGATAGTAATGATATTGATGATTATTTATAGAATTATAGATTGTGCCGAAAAAACTTAAGAAAAGCCATAATTACCTCGAAACGTGAATGTTGGAAAAAATTAATTAATTCAGTTGATAACGACTTATACGGTGAAGGGTACAGAATAGTAATGAAGACGGTACGACCATTTCAAAGAAAAACAATAATGTCAACTGACGAAAAACAAAGAATTGTTAACGATTTATTCCCGTTGCACCCAGTAGTTAACTGGCAAACAAACAATAATGTGATAGAACAATACAATGATTTTAATGATGATAAATTGGAAATAGCTGCTTCTAATATGAAAATAAATAAAGCTCCTGGATTGGACCAAGTACCAACAGAGTTTTTAAAAATAATCGTTAAAAAAGAACCAAATTTACTGTTGATTATATATAATAAAATACTATCAAGTCGTGTCATACCAGTGGAGTGGAAAACAGCAAAACTGGTATTGATCCAAAAACCAAAGAAGACATTAAACGAAAAAATTTCATATCGCCCAATATGTCTACTGAATACAATGGCCAAGCTATTTGAAAAACTACTGATACAGAGATTGAGTGATGAAATTGATTTGAAAATGCCGCTATCAATATTTCAATATGGATTTAGGAAAGGTCGTAGCACAATACATGCTGTAAAGAAAATTGTTGATATCGTTAAGGAAAAAAGTAATTGTCTAAGAAACAGGAAATGGTGTACCTTAATTTCACTGGACGTAAAAAACGCGTTCAATTCAGCGTCGTTCAAAATTATAATCGATAAACTTGTTGAACACAAAATTGATGACTATATTGTCGATCTTATCAAGGATTATTTTACTAATCGCCAATTATCACTAAGGAAAGGTACTTATGTACAATTAACATCCGGAGTCCCGCAAGGCTCCGTATTAGGTCCAACGTTATGGAATATACTATATAACGATGTATTGAATTTAAAACTTGAAGAAGATGTATTCCTGGTGGCTCTTGCGGACGACCTAGCCGTGGTTGCCTGCGACAAAACAGAAATTGGTCTTATTGATAAAGTAAATAGGACGTTGATAAAAATAGACAATTGGATGAAACTTAATCAGTTAAAACTAGCTCCTGAGAAGACCGAGGCACTAATGTTTATTTTAGGCAGAAGATTACGAATACCAATTGAATTTAAACTTAACGATGTACTAATTAAACCTAAAAAGGCAATCAAATATCTTGGTATTTATATAGACAGACAACTAACTTTTGGTGAACATGTTCGACGGACAGTAGAAAAAGCAAGTAATACAATGAATGCTGTTATGAAATTGATGCCTAACATTGGTGGTCCTCAAGAAGGAAAAATAAGAATGTTATATACAGTTGTAAAATCGATTATCTTATATGGTGCGCCGGTGTGATCAGATGTTTTGAGAATAAAAACTTATAATACAATGTTATGTTCGCTGCAGCGAAGAGCTGCACTACGAGTTGGTAGACTCTACAGGACAGTATCCCGCGTGGCATCTGATGTCATTGCGGGAACTGTACCAATTGATTTGCTTATTTTGGAAAGATTTGAAATTGAAAACTCCGACAGGTCTGATGGTGTAATAAAAACTATTAAAACAAAAACTATTGATAATTGGCAAAATAGATGGTCCAATGAAACTGAATCAGCAGAATGGACAAGAACATTAATTAAAAATTTAAAAACATGGTTAGATCGTAAACACGGCGATATCAATTATTTTATTAGTCAATTCCTGTCCGGCACGGAAATTTCGAATCTTATCTACATAGAATAAATGAAAGAAACAATGATTGTTGTTGTCACTGCAACAACATCACTGGTAATGCTCAACATACGTTTTTTGATTGTAATAGAACACATAATTATAAACTAGAATTACAACTGAAACTTGGATGTGATGTTAATGAAAACAACATTATCGAACTAATGATAACCAGTGCATATAATTGGAGATTAATTGATGAATTCATCACTAAAATTATTAGAATTAAAATTAATGACGAGAAAAATGAAAATAATAATGATGATGATAATGACAATAGAGATAGTAGCAATAACAATTATGACGGTAATAGTAACGACGACGATGATAGTGGTGGTAATGATTGATGATGGCAATAGTAATGTAATTGATTGGTTGTGGTTATTTATAGATATTGAAACCGAACTCCTAATCTTATATATTAATATATAAGGAAGGGAGATGTAGGTAACTGTTAATGGTTTTATGGTAACATCTTGTCAACACCATCACCGACGACACGTGAAAAACAGTTCCGGTGATGGTGGTTTCAGAAGGTCACTGGTTGGGTTAGCCTTATGGCGCTCACTACACCTATAAAAAAAAAGGTCCCCTCCGAGGAGTCACTACCTTGTCGTGGTGGAGGGGCTTAGTACTCGTCAATCCCTGGGGCTATGCCGGCGGGGTCACACATGAAGAGACCCCGGCAGGGCCACCCATGCCGGACAGGCTCAGGGGAGAGACGAGGAACTAAAAGTGACTCAAAACAAAAAAATTTATGGTAATGTCGGAATTTAAAACTAAATTACCCCAGGAGGGTAGGACAGAATGTCCAGAATCCCTCTCCGAGGATGTCTGGACTGCCCCGCGGATTCTGGGGGGGCAATATTTCGATTCATAAAGATGATAGTATGGTGTATGAAGAGGATGAGGTCTTCCAAAGAAGGGACTCGATAATGAGGACTCCTCCGGGAGGATCGAGATCTTTCTCGGCTTCCCGGGTTGATGATTTGAATATGGATGATGTGGTATTCGTGAGAGACTCTCCAACTACGAATCCAAAAAAACGAAAAAAGAATGACACGCCGGAGAAGGAACCCCCAAATAGCAATGTAGATGGAAGAAACAAAATGAAACAAATTATAAAGAAATTAAAAAAAGAGTGACCGAACTAGAAAACGACATGGCTTCATCATATAATGTAAAAAATGACTTCAAGAAATTAGCAAGACAAATATCAATGTTAGTTGGGGACATGAGCAGTGTGTTTGAAAGCCAAGAAGCGTCAGAATATAAGAAGACCTCTACAAAAGACATGACCAGAACGAAAACAATGAAACATGCATCGACTCAAGCAACATTTGGAAATGAAATAAAAGACAGGCAAACATATAAAGATGCAACAACACAGACAGAGCTTACGAAACAAGATTCAAACGATACACAAATAAGAATAGAAGAGAGGATGAAAGAGGCGAAAAGCCTAGACCTCTTCAAAGAAATAGATGCGGAGCCCAGCTGGCCAGAAGGTATTTATAAAAGAACGAAAATTGAAGACACAAACTTTCTGGCTTCGAGCCAGAAAGAAAACATAATAGTAATAACAGATGATACAGAAGAAAGTGCACAAAAAACAGTAAAACTAAGTGAAAGAATGAATGATCTGAAAAAAATAGCGATGCAGGAAGAAAAAGAGAATGAAAAATTATATTATATGATAAGTAGGAGCAGTGATATAATGACTACCACTCAAATAGAAGATCTAAATACAGAAAAAACGAGAGTGACGGCACAAATTAGAATTAAAAGAAATTTTTGGATAGAAGACTTATATAAAGGACTACAAAAAATGAAAATTATATTGACGAAGTTAAATATAAATGATATAAATATGCAGGCTCTGGGAATCAGAGGCACGAGAACAATAAGAAGAATGATAGAGTATATTTTCTGCGACTCAGACATAAATGTTAACCTATATAGGGAAACTGGAAGAACATATGATGGTACAGGAAATGAATGTGAGGAATTTGAACTATGGGAAAGACCCAGGACAAGAAGAGCCCGAGAGAAGGGCATAGTGATAATTAACATCAAAGAAGGGCAAGAAAGTGGTAGTTATGCAGAAGTTATGAAAAAATTGAGGAAAGAAGTCGACATCAGACAAGTGGGAGTAAAAGTGTTAGAGACGAGACAGAATAAAGATGGGAACATATCCATAAAAATATCAGAAAACAAAAAAGGAGGAAATGATGAGATGAGAAAAAAGATTGAGAAATGCTTAGGTCGTAATGACATAACTAAATTGATTAAGCAAAAAATGGCCATCATTATTAGAGATCTGGATGACACCATTACTAACGAAGAAATTAAAGATTCAGTAAAAAACACTAGTGTTTTTTTACATGTTCAAGATAATCAGATAGAAGTTTATGGATCGAGAAAGACAGTAAACGGAAGAGGTCCTCAAACGGCATTGATTGTAGTACCAAAAGATCTAGGGGTTGACCTATTGAAACAAGAGAGAATAAAGATTGGAAGGAGTGCGTGCCGACTAACAGAAAAAGTGGTACCGCCCAGGTGTTTTAACTGCCAAGCCTTCGGACATAGAGCAGGAGAATGTAAAGAGGAAAGAAAAAAAGAAATGTCTGAACTGCGGCGGGGAGGAACATGACGTAAAGAACTGTGAAAAAGAATATTCTGCTATGTATGTCAAAAGAGTGGCCACCGCCCCGATAGTATGAGATGTGACGTATATAGAGAAGCGGTTGTAAAAATTAAAAACAACAGAAACAGAAATACAAAATAAAAATGCATGTATTAATGAGAAAGTATTTATTAACGATACGTTATAACTTATTAAATTTCTATAATAAGAACCTGAAACACTGTGATAATATACAATTAGATATATTTATACATACATATATACATATGGATTTGATTATTTACACTCGTCTGCTGACATGGCTCAACTGTGATATTATACAATTGGATGTACATATATATATACAAAGATTTACAAATTTTATTTATAATATTTATTTATACATATATACAAAAATAAAAAGGAATGTGATATACTGTCGGCTGTGAAGAAATGGCAATTTGTGATTTTATTGTGTGCATGTTTTTACATTTTACCTATTTTATCTATTTATTGTACGTATTTATTTGTTTATAAATTTTGTATACCTGTCGAACCGTCCGGAGATATTTCAACAAATAATCGGCATATAGCGTCTGCAGCATACCACTGGGCAAAATATCAAAATCTTCTACTGAAACATAAATGAAAATTCTACAAATTAATTGTAACAACTCTGCAAGGTCACAAGACCTAGCCTATGCCACGGCATTGAAGCTAGAGAGTGATTTTATTGTAATATCTGAAATAAACAGAAAAATATCAACAAATAGAAGAAATGCCTACCTGAGTAAAGACAGCAAAGCGGGAATCTTCAGTGTCAGCAAGAGATATGATGTAAATGCATATGGCAGTGGAAACTGTTTTGTATGGATCAAGACCGAGGCCTGCACGTTATACAGCGCATATATAAGCCCAAACTGCGAAATAAATAAATTTGCACAACATCTTGATGACATTGAAAATGATCTGAAAAATAAACAAGGAGAGATTGTTATCGCAGGTGATTTAAATGCAAAGCACTCAAGCTGGGGGAAGCACAATTGATCCCCGGGGACGAATATTAAAAGAATGGTTGAGTTCCCTAGATTTAATAATACAAAACGACGGAAAAAACCCAACTCTCATAAGATACAATGGTACATCTCATGTAGATGTAACCATATGCACACCAAAACTAGTACAGAGAACTAAAAGATGGGAAGTCCTAGATGAGGAGTCACTAAGCGATCATAGATACATATGTTTTGAAATGTATGATAAGGATGATAACAAAAGAACCACAATGTACAAAAGAACTGTCAACCTGTCGGATTACGGTGGGCACCTAGAAACTAACCTGATGATAAGACAGAACCCAATCGATGTGATGAAATTGACAAACATAATGCAGCAGGCGCAAAAAGCAGCCAAAGATTAGAAAATGATAAAAAGCATACTCCTTACTGGTGGTCTGATACCATCAATGAACTAAAACAAAAAACTCTGCAGTGCAGAAGGAAATATCAAAGAAGATTAAGGAGAGATGATGACGCAAGTCGAGAAAAGAACGAATATAAGGCTGCAAAGAAAGCACTCAAACTACAAATACAAAAATCGAAACAAGACAAATGGAATGAGATATGTGATAAACTCGATAATGATATATTTGGACAAGGTTACAAAATAGTTTGCGACCAACTGAAATAATAAACCCCAAAATCATCCTCAAAACTGAGGAAAAAATTAGAATATTTAACGAACTGTTTATAAATGATACTGGGATTGATAGTTTTATTAAACAAAATATAGATGAAGAAATCGCTGAGATTGGCGAGGAGGAATTAAAAGCCGCATTACTTATATAAAGAATAACAAAGCACCAGGCCCTGACGGGCTCACGCCAGAGCTGGTAAAATTCTCCATTAAAAAAAATATACACCTCTTTACGAGAGTATTCAACACGTTGATACAGAAGACTTCTTTTCCAATGATCTGGAAGGAAGCCAAACTGGTATTGATAGACAAGCCTAAGAAGATAGATGATCAAAATACTAAATATCGGCCAATATGCCTGATAAACGTTTTTGGCAAAGTTTATGAAAATTTAATTAATACGAGACTTCTTGATGAAATTGAGGCCATAAAGGGCTTTTCAGAAAATCAGTTTGGATTTAGACGCGGTAAATCTACAATAAATGCTGTAGAAGAGGCATTAGTCGTAACAAAAAACATTGGTATGGAAAAGAATCACCCTAAGTATAATATATTAATTTTAATTGATGTCCGAAATGCCTTTAACGCTTCCTTCTGGCAACTGATCGTAAGTAAAATGGAAGAAATGAAGATATCTACATATTTGTGTAATATTGTTAAAGAATACTTAACTGATAGAGTGATTATAATTGATAAAGACTGCAAAAAAAGAATTGGAGGTGGTGTTCCACAGGGATCGGTACTTGGACCGACTCTGTGGAATATCCTTTATGATCAAATAATGCGCCTAAATGTAGGTGACAAAACTAAATTAATATGTTACGCAGATGATCTTGCACTTGTTGTATCAGGAGATACGGAGATCGAAATAATAACAAATAGTAATAAATCTCTCAAAATAGTTAGTGATTGGATGATGGAAAACAGACTGTCAATCGCAGAAGAAAAAACAACCGCCGTTCTTTTAAATTATTGTAAAAGAAAATGCAACGTAGTATTAGACCTAAATGGTCACAATATCATCCCAGTAAGTGAAGCCACTTACCTGGGTATCGTGATAGATCGACAGTTGACCTTGTCCAAACATATTATAAAAGTAGCACAGAAGGCCCATAAAACAGCTGATGCGTTGAGTCGTCTGCTGCCAAACATTCGTGGTCCCAAAATAAGTAAGAGGAGAACACTAAGCATGACTGTGCAATCGATTATCTTATATGGAGCGCCTATATGGCATAACGCGTTGAGAATTAAAAGATGCAGAGCATTGATAGAGTCTACGCAGAGAGTCATGGCTCTGAGGACAGCCTGCGCATATAGGACGGTTTCGACTGAAGCCACGCTAGTGTTGGCATCATTAATTCCGATCCACTTACTCGATGAAAGAATTAAAATCTATCATGACAAAACAACTGATAGAGAAATGATAAGGAAAGACTCGATAAAGAGATGGCAAATTGAGTGGACGGATAATGATGTCAAGGGAGCATGGACAAAGAAGTTGATTAAAGATTTAGAACAATGGTTGTACCGTAAACACGGAGATGTTGATTATTATATTGCGCAGGCACTCAGTGGTCATGGAGCCTTTTGTGCATACCTCAAAAAGTTTAAAAGGGTGGAGAGTGACATCTGTGACCTATGTAATGAGATTGATAATGTTGAGCATGCAATGTTTAAATGCAGTAAATTTATTAGAAAGAAAATGGAACTAGAGATTAATCTTGGAGTGGAAATCACTCCAGAAAATGTGATTGAATTGATGATTATAACTCGATATAATTGGAATATGATTGATGCTTATTTCAAAGAGATTATTATTCAGAAAAATTTGGAAATTGATAATAGCAGAATAATAATAGAAGAATAAAAGTAAGTTCGACTATACCTATCCTGATGTAATGCTGAATGGCGGTCCCAGGATAGGGAGAGGAGACGAGGAGGGGTTTTAGTGGGTAGGCCATTTATGAATGGAGACTCCCACACTCCTGGGCGGCACTGAATCGTCCGGGTCTATAAAAGATTTCCCCCCCCCCCAAAAGGTCAGGTCAGGTCAGGTCCCTCCCTGAGGAGCTGCCACCTTGTCGTGGTGGGGAGGCTCAAGTAACTGTGATGAACTCTAGAGCGATGTCAGGCAGGGTCACCCATGCTGGCAAGGTCTAGAGGGAGCGGTGAAAGCTAAGAGCAGCTCAACCTCAAAGGCTACACACTTGTGTGTAGTACGGGAAACTGGCGAACCCGAGGTATTCTTGAGCTACGGGTGGCTGAGCGCCAGTCATCTGTTAATTACCGTAATTTCGGCTCTCACTCCAGCAACCTCTGCAGGGCGTGGTAGGGGTACGTTGTGTGAGTTCGGGACCGGGGGGCTTGCCTTAACCGGCCGGCTCGTGAGGACAAATCCTCTATAAAAAAGGCAAAGGTAATGCTAAAATCCCTGTGGGGCACCAGGCGCACCCCACAGTATGAATGCCCTCCCCTCGGTACGGGCGCACTGCCGAGGGGTGATTTTTAGGTCGTCCCAACACGTGGGAACAGGTATGAGTAAGCTTCCAACAAAAACCAATACAACAGCGACAACGACGACGACAATGGCAACGAAAAGGAGACGAACCAGGTAATACTGATAGATGACGACCAACCCGGTCCTTCGGGAACGAGTAAGTTCGAAGGGGTTCGATATTGTTAGGAGCCTCTCCGTAGGGGAGACCCCTAAAAAAGAAAGGTGGCTGATAGGTCTATGGAGGAAGTGGGTCCGTACGCCAAAAAGGAGTGCCCGATTGTCTTCACCATGGTGGAGGCAATCGGGTGCCTAACTAGGCATTTCGAGGAGATGGAGAGGGTTATTGCGGCAAACAATAACACTAAGCGTGAGATTAAGGACGTAGCGGGATGGATGAGGAAATCCATCAATGTCCTAAATAGGGACTCCGTAAGTAGTTGGCTCAAGAACCATCAGTTCGAGCCGGTTGAGCGTATGTGTCACGATACTGACACACAGACGGGAAAGGTAGTGTGCAAGGAGGCCAGCACACAAACAGAGTCTGTAGATGGGGGGACATCCGCAGTGCGCTGAAACCAGGGATGAATGTACAGGAGTACATGTCTCTGGCGAAGAGGCAGTGGCCTGAGGGAGTCTTCACGACTGTGAGGATGGCCGAGGGCTCTCCTCGTGCTCGGGGCGGAGATGTGCTCCTGTTGGTTGCTGGGGCGAAGGGGGAGAAGAGTGAGCGGCTGGGCTGGGGAATGCTCGAACAGTTCCCACAGGCCAGAAAGGTGAGCGAGGCACTGGATGTAGGTAAAGTTGCCTACATCAAGAGCGAGAATGTGGTATGCTTGGGGGGCGATGAGGCTGGTGGCTCTGAAAAGAGTTATCAGTTTGTCGCCCGGTTGGACGATCAGGGGGTTGCGGACGCTGAAGCAAAGGCGTTCGAGACCCTGGTGAAGATGAGGGAGGTATGTGAGAGGGCTGAAAGGAAGTGCCTCGCCATCGGGGTGGCTGGAAACCTGAATAAGTGGGCAGTGAGGAAGATGGTAGAGTGTGTGGTTCGGCACAGGAGCTGAAATAGCCCTGTGCTGGAGGAATGTACAGGGCGCGAAGCCCAGAGTGGAAGGTGCTGGAGGCACCAGGACGGCACAGTCCGTCCTGGTGAAGAAGTCAGAGGGCGTATCCTATGCGCAAATGGTAAACGCCCTCAAAAAGCAGGTAAAGGTGGATGACGTTAGCGTGCAGGGGATGAGGAAGACCCGTGGCGGGGACCTCATCCTTAGGGTGAAAGATGCTGGGGAAAAAGAACGCCTGGCAGTGAGAGTGGCTCAGGTAACTGAGGCAGTACGAGAGGTCAAGACGGAGGTGGGCCTCAAAAGTGTCCTGGTGAGGGACATGGATGAGTCCACGACCGTCGACGAGGTGAGAGAGGCCGTCCAAAAGGCGGTAGAATGTAAGGAGTGCGAGGTGAAGTCCCTTCGCAAGGTCCGCGGAGGGGCCAGTATGGCGGTGGTCGCTCTCTCCACGAGGGCGGCGACGGCTTTGCTGGAGAAGGCACGCATCCGTGTAGGATGGATTATGTGCCGAGTGAGTGAGAATGTAAAGCCGACGAGGTGCTTTAAGTGCCTTGGCTTTGGGCACCTTGCGGCTTCGTGTAAGGAGAAGGAGCGTAGGAATGTATGCTTGAGGTGCGGGGAGACTGGCCACAAAGCACAGGAGTGCAAGGCTGCTGAAGCTAAGTGCTACGTGTGTGGCGTGGCTGGTCACAGGGCGGACTCGAGGCTGCCCTGCGTACAAGAAGTGTGTGGACGATATGAAGTCCAAGTCTCGTAAGAGCAAGTAATGAGGCTGTTGCAGACGAACTCCAATAGGGGTGCGGCTGCAATGGAGCTCATATGGAAGACGGTGAATGAGGAAAGAGTGGATGCGGCCATTGTCTCTGAGCCTAATCTTCGGACCATAGGCAGAGGAGGCTGGCATGTAGACCCAAGTAAGAGTGTTGCTGTGAGGGTTTTCCAATCGGAAAACAGTATGAAACGGTGTGGAAAAGGTGATGGATTTGTGTGGATTGAGTGGGAGAAATGGGTCCTGTATGGGTGCTACATTTCGCCCAACATAACGCTGGAGCGTTTTGTGGCATATCTGGATGCGCTGCGGACCAGCATGAAAACCTGGTCCAAAGAGATTGTTGTGGGAGGAGATTTCAACGCCAAGTCGGCTTGGTGGGGATCTCCAATAGAAGATGAAAGAGGGAGAGTGTTAGAAGAGTGGCTGGCAGAGGAGGATCTGGTGGTACACAATAGTAGGAATGAGCCGACATTCGTGAGGGGCGGGAGTGAGTCTTTCATAGACATCACTTTCAGCACCTCGCGAATTGCAAGCAGGGTGGAAGAATGGCATGTTAGAGTGGGAGAGAATCTGAGTGATCATCAGGATATCCTCTTCGACGTGCGAGAGGAACTTACGATGGGACAGAGAGTAAGGGGTGCCGTAGGATGGACAGTGGACAAAAGTCTACTGGAAAGACTCGGCACGGTTATGAGTAAGTTGAGTGAACGCATAGGTCCTGGAGAGGAGCTGCGGAGCGCATGCGAAGCAGTTCTGATTGGGGCCTGTGACGTTTGCTTCAAGAGAAAATGTAGGAGTGTGAGGGGCAGGAAGCCAGTTTACTGGTGGAATGCACAGGTAGCAGAAATGCGTAAATCCTGTTTGCGTGCAAGACGGGTGATGGTGAGGACCAACAAACGAGCGAGTGCGGAAGAACGAGAGGAGTGTAGAAGGAAGTATACCCTTGCGCGCGGGTACCTTCGCAGAGCTATCTGGAGCTCCAAGCAAGAGGCTTGGAGGATACTCTGCGAAGAGGTCAACCAGAACATCTGGGGTGACGGTTACAAAATTGTAACCCGGAAACTTGCGCAAAGGGCGTGTACTCTCCGGGGGGATGGTCTAATGATGGAAGTCAGAAGAACTGTTCCCTGCACATGCGAGGGAAAATTGGGCGGATCCAGAAGGATGGAGACCGGTGCCGCCCTTCACGCTGGCCGAGCTGCAGTGGGCGGTCGGTCGGGTGAAGGTGGGTAGGGCGCCGGGTCCGGACGGCATTCCGCCTGAGGCGTGCAAGGTGTTCGGGCGGGTCTGTGAGGACCTGTGCCTGAGCATGATGAATGGGGAACTTGCGAATGGTAATTTCCCCAAAGAGTGGAAGAGAGCGAGACTTGTTCTCGTTGAGAAAGAACGTAAGGAGGGAGAGGATGCTAGGTATAGACCATTATGTCTATTGAATGTGATGGCGAAGATCTACGAAAGTATGATCGAAGCCAGAATAAATGAGGAGATTGATAGGGTGGGAGGTCTAGCTGATAGCCAGTATGGCTTCAGGAGCGGTAGGTCTACGGTGGACGCTATGACGAAAGTCATAGGGATTGCGAGGGTAGCGAATTCGGGTACTTGGGGTACCCAAAGCTACTGTGTGCTTGTGACACTGGATGTGAAGAACGCCTTCAATTCGGTCCCATGGCTCGGGATCATGAAGGCGTTAGAACTGAAGGGGGTAGCTCCTTACCTCAGGAAGGTGGTGGGGAGCTATCTGAGTGAAAGGCAGATAGTGACTGGGGAAGGTGAAACCTTCCCGATGACTGCGGGTGTTCCACAGGGCTCCGTGTTAGGGCCACTGCTGTGGAACATCTTTTATGATGAGGTGCTGAGGCTGAAGCTGCCTGACGGGATTACTCTCGTTGGGTACACGGATGACTTGGCAGTGGTTGCTGTCGCAAGAACAGAAGAGAGACTGACTGCGATAGTGAATGAGGCTCTCGGTAGGATCGACCGGTGGATGGGGGAGAATGGGCTTGCCCTGGCTCCTCAGAAAACCGAGGCGGTCCTGCTGATTGGTAGACGAAAGTTGCGGGAGGTGACTGTGCGAGTGGGTACAGTTGACGTCCCGGCTCGTGAATCTGTGAGGTACCTTGGGGTGGAGTTACAACGAAATCTCAGGGTTGCCGAACATGTGAAGCGAGTGGCGTGCAAGGCGACAGCATGTGCAAGGGCTCTTGGAAGGCTGATGCCCAACATTGGTGGGCCTCTCGCCTCCAAGAGAAGGGTGTTATGTGCGGTCGTGCACTCCATATTGTTGTATGGGGTGCAGGCCTGGATGAGTGCGTTCAATATGAACAAGTATAGGGAGAAGCTGATGAGAGTGCAACGGTGTATGCTACTGAGGGTGTGCAGTGCATACAGGAGTGTTTCTGCGGAAGCCGAGGCCGTTGTCTCGGGGATCATCCCCCTAGACCTCCTCGCGTATGAAAGGCAGAGCGTTTGGGAAGGGAAGGACCCAAAAGCGGTAAGGATGCACACCATGTGTGCATGGCAGAGTAGATGGGAGGGGTCGGAGGGAGGAGCCTGGACGAGGCGACTCATTCCGACTCTGGCTGAATGGGTCAACCGTGGGCACGGGGAGGTGGATTACTACCTCACCCAAGTGCTTACGGGGCATGGATGCTTTGGGTCCTACCTAGTGCGCATCGGGAAATTGGTAGATGCGCACTGCGGGTATTGTGGGGAGGAAGACACTGCGGAGCACACAGTATTCGTGTGTGAACGGTGGGATAGGTTGCGTGTAGAAGCTGAGTGCAAGGTGGGTGAAAGTGTTACTGTAGAGAGCATGGTGCGAATCATGCTCCGCAGTGAAGAGGACTGGCGTGTGCTGACCAGTATGCTTAGGCGAATGATGAGCCGAAAGGGGAAGGATGAGAGGGATGGGCGCTTGTGGGCTTGAGTTCTTGGTTGGGTCGCGGGGTGGTTCGTGCTGGCTGTCCGGACCGCCGCGGTGCTTCCCTTAGTGTGAGGGGGACACGCGCCATTTTTGTTATTATTGTAAGGGGTGGCACCGTTATGCGGGTGTCGGCTGGTTCGGCGGGGATTGCCCAGCGGTCCATATGGGAGTGAAGGTCATGGACGGAAGGAAGGTGAGGATGAATGACGAGTGAACGGGGAGGGGCGTGGTGAAGTCATGCCTATTAAAGGATCCCACCACGCTTCTCTGGTATGAAAGGGGGGGTTTTTAGCCAGTAGGAATCTGGCACTACCGCTCGGCACGGGTCGAGCGGTGTCTATGAAGATTTTCCCCCTGCACGTGCGAAAAAAAAAAAGGTCAGGTCAGGTCAGGTCACCTCGGGGTCCAGAGGGTGGTGATGCGCAACACATGATGCCCTGGTTTCGGTGTCAAATCAGCCTCTCACTGTCCATTACTTATCCTCACCTTCACGTGGTGGACCCCGTTATCCCGAGCAACCCTGTTGGAGATCGGGTAACCAACCCCGGTGGAAGGCAGGGTCGGGTAACAGACGAGGAAAGGAGAATAACCGCTACGAACATGGATATGGAAGGTAATAAAGAAAAAAACGTTTACGGTGCAGAGGGGAGATCCCTCAGTACCGGTCGGTTATCCGGTGGTGGACGCAGGCCGGACCTCGACCGTCAGCCGACGACTGCGGAACAACCTCGGTAGGTGACCAGGCCGGGTTGGAAAGAACATCTACTGGCACAAAATTGAGGATGGAAATCCCCAGGAAAACAATAAGACAGTCGACCAGCCGCGACGTGTCTAGTGAAAGACTTCGTTCAATGACAACAAGTCCTTCGAGAACAAATTGCTCGTCCATGGATGACTTTGAGTCCGAGGACTTGCAAAGTTCAAAAGAGATGAAGAAAAAAGAAAGCGAGCAGACCCCCCCCCCAACAAGGAGGATGACATCGTTGTTCTTACAAGAGACAAGAAGAAAAAGAAGCATAAGAAACCCCAAGACATGGGCGCAAGAACCAGGAAACTCCTGGACAAAATGTACCAAGAGATCATTAAGCTTAATGAGATCGTCGGTGCACAATACAATATCAAGACCGAAATTAAACATTCAGCACAACGACTGAATGGCATGGCCAAATACTTGGCCGAAGAAAAATGCGTAATTACATTGAAGAAATTACAGAAAACACCACCCAAGAGGCAAAAAAAACAGAAACAAGAGAGATGGAAGTCCAAACCGACCCCATCGATCAACAGGAAAACAGACGACGAGAACTAATTGAAGACTTGTTGGTCTGTATAAAGAAACCTAAAAAAATCGAAGAATTTAGGAAACTAAACACAATAGACCCGTGGCCAGCCAGTGTTTATGATAACACTGATATCATAACAAATGGTGGCAAAATCAGCAACGAAAAGGATCCAGTATTGCCATACTGGACATTGACCCAGCGAAGAAGACACCGCTCCTGGATAAACTCATCACAAATTATCCTGATGCGAAAATCCTAACCAATGATGATGACAACATGGGAACCATCAAATATATGGAAATAGCTGCTAGTGGAGCAGCAAAAGAAGATGAAGACACCAGCATGGAAGCCGCATCTTACATAATTCATGGTAGTGGAACGTGCGATGCTGAGGGCAAACCAATACTCAGTGTCGCATACGAACTATATACAAGAATGAAGAATCTAGCATTGAGGAAACAATGCAACAGGCTAAAAATACCAGTGATACCTTTGTTGGGGATGAACCGACAAAGAAAATTAATTGAATACATCTTCCATGGTAGCAACATCATGGTCTCGTTATACGGCGAGAAAAAAGATGAAAGAACACCGAACAAACCGACAACAACAAAAGAAAAACCCCATCGGGATACTATCATTATAAAATCCGTGGATGGAAGTGATAAATCATATTCGCAGATTGTCTGCGAGTAGTATATTTATGGGGATTCTAGGACAGGAAGTGCAGGTGCAGTCTTGAGCGCTACGTATTTTGTCAACCCTGTCAACAGCGTTGCGTATATAGAGTTGCCTACCTCGTGTATTTGGTTGTAAATTTTTTACGTCATCACTCTCTGTCAACAGAGCCTGTGTGCGCCCAGGGGGGTGGGGGTGTGGAATAAAATTTCAAATCAGTTTCAATGTTTATTGAAAAAAAATTTTTTTTAGACAAGCCTTGCCAAGCCTTGCCAGTCTTGAAAACCTTGCCAAACCAAGCCTTGTCAGTCTTGCTTAATCAGAATCATTATCATCATCATTCTCATTAATTGTAGAAAGAGATGAGAGTAGATTACGAATTTGTTCTAGAACACTGATATTTGGACAAGAAATCTTGAATAGCTTTAAATCAAAGGGTCCAGATTTTTCGACTTTATTAGTAAATTCATTAAATTCATAAAAGTAATTGTTCTTGAAAAAATAAAGCAATCCATTTGTATATCGAAATACTCCATCAATATTCACTGGTATACCAGGAAATTCTTCATAGATTGTAGTGACACGTTTTCGAATTTGTAAACATTCATCAAATTCACTTACTTTATCATAATCGTGAAATATAAATGTTTTTCCAGTGTAAGTATTAACTATTGCGCGTATTTTTGATGATAATGGTAAATCAAATGCATCTTTAATTGTCATTGGTGATTCAAGAGTCATCTGTGGAAATTCTAAACTATATACAATATTACTATCAATAATAAATATGATTTCTCCATTGGGTTTTTGATAAATCGAAGTAATCTTTTTAAAATTTCCTCTGTTTTGTAAATCCGGTAACCAGTCTGTTATCAATAACGGTGAATCATATTTGTTTCGTTCAAGATTTATAACATAAACAAATTTTTTATAAAATATATATAAATGATGATTGACAATTAGAAATGCATTAAGTTTCTTTATAGTACATAAATCATTATTTGCATCTTGTGTTGGATTATGCATAGAAGTCTTTGATTCTGTTGTTGTAGATGGATTTGATAATCTAATTGAATATTTTGTTGTGGTTGACGGTTTTTTTGTGGTTAATGGTGTAGGTATAAAGTGTTTAGGAATTTCTTCATATCGATTTTTCAATCCATATAAGTTTGTTATAGCTAACTTATCATCTTGTGAAAGTGAAATTTCATTTTTATCGCCAATTTTATATATTGGATACATTATTGAGTCGTTAATTGCAGAGTGATCCAAACCTAATGCATGTCCAATTTCATGTGTAACTGTATGTAATAGACTAATACTATCATCATCATTTGTAGCAATAAAATCCCATTTTTCATCAATGTCTAGATGAATTTCCGTAATATTTTCATAATGCGGATCTGGATAGTAAGCATGAGCTAACACTCCACCAGAACCATCGAATGAACTACAATTGTGTCGGGGAATTTTAACGAAATATGAATGATATCCTCCCGCAAATGTTATAAAAATATTCGCTGTCTTATAAAACACTTCTGTAAAGTGAAGAGTAGATTGTTCTTCCCACACGTTAAATGCCTTTCTTAACACTTTACTAATTCTGCTATCAATGTATGGAGTATTCCATGTTAGGTTCTTATGTAACCACTTTCTTGAACTGAGTCTAAATGGAGATCCATAATCACTAACACCACAACGAGGTAATCTCATAAACTTAATAGTCTCTTCGTTAAGATCACCTGTTATAGGTAAATTATAGTGGTCTTGGAATCGGAGTAGAGCATTTTTAACTTCTTCATTTGGTGTAGCACTAATTAAACTTGAATTGGATAAATTTTCAAAATTTGTCCATGTTTCATTTGATAAATAACCAAATTTATGTAAATAGTTAACTGCATCAATAATTTCATTATTTTCACCATTGATAGGTGAAATCACAAACAAACACAAGAAGAGTAACATTATGATTAAGATAATTGAAAAATTTCACTTTAATTTATACATTTTCTCCCCCTCACATTTGTGATTAAAAATATTCAAAATTTTGTTATATACCTTCTTTTGTAAACAATATATTAAAATAACAAATATAACCACAATAACAATTACGATTATATAGAAAAGAAAAAAAATGTACATCACCATATTATCTAAGTAATATCTTTAATATCAATCCAACTATTATGAACTTTATTAAAGCCCAACCACTTGACATATAACTTTTGTCCTTTTCGACGTAATACCTTCTCAATCAAATAAATACTAGGATAGTTAGTTTTTTGTAATTCCTCTTTATAAAAACTCCCACGTATTGGTTGACCTTGTAAATCCTCTAATAAATACGTTACTGGATTGGTTGTATTTATTTTTACAATCTTAAATAATTCTGTTGTCCAATTTGGAGTATAACCTTTATCAAATAAATGCTTCATTTTACTAATACGAACTATATCGTTTATTTTAAATTTAGAGCCATTAAATATTTTTAAATGATTATATGCTGATTTAAGAATATAATTTTCATTATTCTTTTTCACATCTTTAGGTTTCATTTTAATTGTTCTATGAACTGTGTGATTATATTCCTTAGTAACATTCTTTAGAATTTTAACCCAATTGTAAGAGGCATTTATGGTGAATAACTTGAACAATTTACTTTTTAATGTTCTAATAACTCGTTCTGCAATGGAAGCTTTTTCACACTATATGTATTATAATGATTGATTTTAAACTTATTCATTAAAGCTTTGAATTGACTATTGAAAAACTCCAAACCCTGATCACTTTGTAGATTTTTAGGATGACGATTTTGATCAAGTATTATCTTCATTGCTGACGTCACATCTTTAGCAGTTTTGGATTTTATTGGTTGTGTCCAAAGAAATTTTGAAAAACAATCAATTACCACCAATATGAATTTATAACCATTATTTTCTTTTGAATATTTACTAAGATCAGCCAAATCAATTTGCCACAAATCATCCAAGCCCTTTATAATTGTATGACGTCGTGCAAAATTTTTACGTGCTGGTTTAAATATTTCATAAACCACTTGTTGTTTTGTATTTGATGACATTATTTATAAACTTCTCGACATCTACCTAACTTATCAGTGATTTCACCAGGTGGACAATGATCTATCTTCTTACTTAATATTTCAGAAAATGATTGTACTTGTGTTGGAGTGATACGCTTTAGATCGGAAGTCTTATGTGTCTGTTCAAGTTTTTCAATGCGTCTTGTTAATATATCAATTTGTGATGATTGAGTTGATAATAAGTTTTCCCATTCCAGAAATTTTTGTGAATTATTGGTGATTTGATTTTCAATAGAAGATATGCTTTTTACGTGTATTTTATTAAAGCTTGTAAATATATTTTCCCAATGTTCATGTTTTTGTAAACTATCTTTAATTTGATCTTTAACAATAGATATATTCGATAGATACAATTTATTAATATCATCAATTTTTTCATTAACATCAGAGAATTTCTCATTATATCCTTGGACATCATTAAAGGTGGTTGTAATTTGTTTGACTTGATCTTCAATTGTTGAGAATTTAGATTCATGCATTTGTATAATGTCAGTGACACTTTTATTCATAGTAATGTTGAAATTTTCAAATTTTTTGTTTGTTTCTAGTATGTGTAAGTCTATGTGATTTTTTAAATCTTCTGTATTTGTCTTAACTTTGATTTGAAATGACCCATTGATTTCTTCAAAGTGTTCGAATTGTTTTGTCATTTTACTGATTTCTTCTTCAAATTTTTTGTTTGTTTCTTCTATGTATGAATTTAAATGAATCTTTAAATCTGTTGTATTTGTCTTATAATTGGTTTGAAGTGTCCTATTATTCTCTTCAAGGTGTTTGAATTGTTCTGTAATTTTCTTAATTGTTTTATTCAATTTTATTTCGGGTATTTTACTGTACCTTTCAATTTTTTCTAATTTACTGGTTATATTCTTCATTATATCATTCAAATTATGGAGTTTTTTATTGAATGAAAGAGGTATCGTTGA
>JAPTHL010000022.1:0-125221 GCA_028455855.1 Meloe dianella
GTCCGTTCTGAAATGATCCCGTATTTCGTCGATTTGCTTTGACTCGTAATGACTCATATGTGATCAGGGGCGGACTAGATCTAGAAATATTAATTGTCAGGAAACAAAGGGGAAACCATCCGCAGTTATAAGCCTATAAATATGGAGATTCTAGGATTGAAAAAAGGCAGTCGATCAAAATGAATCAATCAGTATTGCAACCAGAATCATTAGACGAGATAAGAATAAAATCTCTAATTGATGATACTGAAATTGATAGTTTTTCAATAAAAGAATTATTTCAAACACTCCCTAAACTGTTAGTGCATGCGTTTTTGGAAAGATTCGGTGAAATAAAATGGGATAAAGTCACAACCGCAATTGATGAAGTAGAAGATGGTGATGAAGAGTTTTATAATAAAATCCCCGATAATCATTTATACTGCTGGGAAAATTATGCATTTGGTGATGATCTAACCTGTGAAAATCTGTTGAAATATTTTTTATGGTTACCAGATTATCAAGTAATTTATGGGCTTAATAACAATCTTTGTATAGAATATCTTTATCATAGAAGAACAGACAATCTGGGGATCTGTGATAGCTGTTATTTTAATTACCAACTCTATTGTCCTGGAGAATCATTATTTAAATTTACTCCAGTAAATTATCATGAATGTGTACATATTGATTCATTACCAGATATTATCAAAGATGAAAATTCATGGTGTTATTTCTGCATCAAAGGTCCTTTATTTTCAATAAGACCATACACTGAATGTTGTAAAAGAACACATAGAAACTTGGTTAGAACAATGGAATTCTATACATCATCTGATGGAATTTGTTAATTTTTTTTTTAGATTTTGTATTGAAAAAATACATATATACATATATTCTTAATAATAAACTCATAAACTCTATATAGTGAACAATTTAAGACCAACAAATTGTTCCGAAAACATGAGCGGTTTCGTACTTGAAATAAAATTAAGTACAATTATTTAATGTATTATATCTAGAATTTATCATAAAAAAATTGCGTTTGTTGGTCTTAAATTGTTCACTATATAGAGTTTATGAGTTTATTATTGAGAATATCTCCATAACTATGAGATTAATGGAAAAATTAAAGAGAACTTTTTTGTAGATGATTAAATTGCCTACAAAAAAAGTACTAATGACTTTTTCTCATATCTGAATATTAAAATAGATATTTGAAGAAAACTACCATATTATCAAAAATAAATAACTATTATTTCGACACCTTTGGGGAATTTGTAAGTCTTATTTTCTAATTTTATTGTGGTAATCGTTTTTATAATTATGTTTTTGTAATGGACCGTCTTGAACAACAGCCAGCAACGGACTGACCGAACGCGTTGAAGTGCGCATGCCCGCAAAGTGGGAGAACTGGCCGCAGCGAATAACATTATATAAACCGAACCGTCGAGCGCCAGTAGAACACCGGACTCCGACCGAATCCCCAATCATTCTTAACCGTTTCTTATTTCTGCTGTGGCTTGTTGGCGACCAGAACCGCCCAGTTTATTATTTCTGCTGTGGCTTGTTGGCGACCAGAACCGTCCTGATTATTAGTTCTGCTGTGGCTTGTTGGCGACCAGAACCGTCCCGTTTATTAATTCTGCTGTGGCTTGCAGGCGACCGGAATTATGCAGAACCGTTTCGCATATTTATGTTTTATCTGTATTGTCTATTAATTATTTATTTATTAGTTACTAGAATAAATTGATTTTATTTTACAATAGTTAATAATTCTCTCTTATTCAAGAGAGTGGCGGCCGAGTATCCCCACACAACCAATACTAACATCTAACGTTTTACTAAAATTACCTTGACTTCTCCGGCCAGCTATAACCCGTGGCAAACAACGTTACATTTTTTTGTAACTTTATGCCTTAAGTTTAACATAATCATTTACCCTGAAGAGTTCGACCTTTACAACATTACGACCACCAACCTCAATTGCTTTTTCTCATGTACATTAACCATGAGAAGATTCGGCTGTGTTCTCAAAATAGAAAATCGTGTGGTGTGGGTTTGTGAAAGAGGTAAGCTATTTATTTTTTATCTTTTTTGTTCTTCTATATTTATATATATTTATGAATATTTATATATACATATATATATACATATATATTTATATATATTTTTGCAGCCCTAAATTCGCCACCATGGCCCCCAACGGAATGAAGTGAATGAACTTTTGTTAATTTCCCAACAAATATTTCATAAATTCTTTAGTATTTATAAATTTCCCTATGGAAAAAACGGTGCGGACGAGGAGCGGGGCTCCCCGTTTTCTAGCCAGATCTAGTATATTCTAGAACTATGATGTCATTTGTTTCCATTATACTTACCAAAAACTACGACTTAAACTATAAAGGTCAACTGTGCAAGCGGGGAGCTGGCAATCTTCGATCTGCAACTGCAAAAAGGTCACACCTCATAGCGCTACATAAACCGCCATTTTGTGTGTTTGTTTGTTTATTTTCAAATCTGCCACGCCAAGTTAATACAATTTAGCGCTAGTCCGTCATTAATTTTTTTTTTAGGGACTTTTTACAATTTTTAAATTTAGGTTGGTACTGACCACACTGGTTTTCTCCCACCAGTTACTTTTTTTTGTCCTCTTCACCTTAGGCAATCAGCTATTCACTTCAAAATCAATGCGAAATAGGTATGCAATCAGGTATTCACTTCAAATCAATGCTGAACAGGTATGCAACCAGATATACGTAAACTGCACAGTGAAATTGTCTTCGAACCGCCATAAATATACTACTGAAGAGCATGCAGAAATCCAGTCACATCAATGAAAATCGCCATCAAAAACCTCGTATACAGCTTCGTCACAGAAGAGAAGTGACATCCTTCCTTGAATAGTAAGTTTATTTGACAATATTGTCTATAGAATTGGTTTTATGACTGTTAATTCCTTATTCAGTAGTTTTCGCAAAAATCCATGCATATTAGATACCGCTTGAAGGAAAAATAATGCTTTGGAGGTATCTTCGAAAACTTGGCTTCAAATGAAAAACGACTCCAGGCAGTAGGTCCTTAGCCGAATATATGACATTCGTTGTAAATGAACTGCTTATCGAGCATTGATAAAGCAGTACAAACGTAGATCAAAAAACCAAACCGCCAATCTCAATGTTGGATCACTGGTGCTTATCCTGGAGGAAAATCTCCCTCTGCTGAAATGGGCCCTAGGACGCATCATCGCGATCCACCCAGGACAGGATGGCATTTTGAGGGTAGTTATCCTCAAAACAAAGACTGGCCAATACGACCACTGCATAAAGAAGTTGTGTCCACTTCTCATCGATGGCGATGACGACATCACTCCACTATCTTGAACAAAATGGTTCAAGGGGGCGGCATGTTCCGTCATGCAACTAATCATTCAATTGTTTTCATTAAACAATCAATTTTTTTGTGTTTCTTATAATACACAGACGAAAAACTTTACGTCTGCTAGGTAGCCATAAATAATGTATTTTTAATTATGGATTTGAATACGTATATTCAAGTCGTGTTATTTTATTTCATTCTTAAATCCATTTAGTCTATTTTTTCGATATATTTATTGCTGAAAATTTCCCAGGTTATGTAGCACATACTCATGTCTAGACTGTATTGCTTGATAACAGTCTTGCACTTGTCCCCCCTTCCTTGCGTAGTTTCCGAAGTGTAGGGCTTGCAGCAAATTACCCCGCCTCCTAATGACCAGTTAACATACATACTTGGTAGCGCACAGTCGCATCTCAATAAAATTAAGTAAATGGAAACCTCTTGGTTTTTACTTGGTGTATTACTTATTGCTAGTATTGCACGTAATCATTCTCAACGCTTAAGCAGAATCAATAATAATTTCATACATTCTGGATTTAATTAATTCGTTTAAAGCCCATTTCCTTTATTGGGCAATTATTGGTATAAAATATAAAGTTCAATTTTAGACGTAAAATCACAACTCGCGGTAAATAAATCGCGAGTCAAAACATTTACAATTTTGTTGGTAACTTATTATAAAATTTTCTGGAATTTTCAAGAGAGTTATTTGGCCGAGATAAAGTGCACAGTAGAGTGAATATTGTTTTCAAAAAATCATTTGTTGATGAGATCTTGTCGAATCAACGTGTTTCCTGATTGAATTGCAGTTTTTGTTGCAGACAATCGTGATAACAAACTTGTGCTCGCATAAGATTGAATCTGTACTTTTGAGTACAACTTATCGTTATTCGCATAATCTATTTTCGGTTTTCAGATCTCTAATTTGATTGCATTTCATTTTTTTGTGATTACACATTATTTTGACTGTTTAGATATATAGTTCATCATCATGACTTCAAAAAATCCACCCTATAAGTATACTGTAGGACCACAGGGGAAGATACTAAAACGTTAAGCACGAGAAGTAATCGCCAACGTAATTAATTTCTTCCAGAGAGAAGCTCAACTAGCGAAATCTATACCAGTGATGATTTTCAAGAATCGAGCTATCCCTGCAACAGAAATTTCGGAGTAGGTTAAACATAGAAGTAGGTTGATAGATCATTTTTTACAACTTTGTTTTATCCCATAGCTGTTTTGGATAAAATTCAGCGAAGAGTTTTTCAAGACTTGGTTTCAAATGGAAGAAAACTGAAGATAACAGGAAGATATTGGCAGAATCATATGATATCCGACAAAAGAGAATAATGTATTTGATGTCGCTACATAAATATAGAGAAGAAGGCCGATCAATAGTATAGACAGACGAAAGTTACATCAATACCTACCATACGCAGACTCGAACATAGATGGATAATAGCGGGTTATGTATTAAAAAAACCTTTGTTAAAGGTCGCCGCCTAATCATGGTACACGCCGGTGGAGAAATAGGTTTCATTCCAAATGGTTTACTCATATTCACGTTTGGAGTCAAGACAGGTGACTACCATGACGACATGAATTCTACAAATTTCTTAAAATGGGCTCAGCAACAGTTACTGCCAAACCTCCTCCACGGTCCGTCTTAATAGTCGACAATGAATCATACCATAACGTAAAAATGGAATACTATACAACGTACGTAACGAAGAGAATCGATGTTGGTGTGGTTGGAAGAACGCAACATTAAGTGTCATCCAGGAATGACAAAAATACATTTGCATGGACTGATAAGAAGACTTATACCCGCGGTGCCCCGATTTCGACTGGATGTGCTAATGGAAGAACATGGACACAGTGTTCTACTATTGCCACCTTATCACCCCGAGCTCAATCCAATTGAATTGATATGGGCACTGGTGAAGAACTCGGTAGCGACACACAACGTGACGTTCAACCTAAAGGACGTAGAAGCTTTAGCGAGGCACAGATTTAGTGAAATAGGCGTGCTTTAATTGCAGAGCGTTTATTACCACGTTAAGCAATCGGAAGTGCAGCGCATGGAGGAAGAACACCGTAACGACGCCCTCATGGAGGATATGGATGTTGATGAATCATCAAATGAACATTCGTTTGACGACAGCGGTGGTGAGGGACCAAGTGGTTTACAATGTAAAGATAGTAATTCACACTGAAGCACCTGGAACTTTCTCGTGCTGAATATTTGTACTGCTAAATAAAAGGGAAAATATATCAGTTAACTATTATAAACATAATAAACTACTAAACATTTTTCTTTGCAGATCTTGCATAGAAAGTACTTGCGACCATTGATGACGACTGGTTGAATTCATTTCAAATATCAGATGGGCGGGGCAATGGGGCAAGTGGGGATGACAACCTACTTTCTAGCGGTGAAGTTCTCAAGGCTCCACCGGAGTAAAATAAAATTTCAATTTGGAGTAGTTTCGGTTGCGTAAAAATCTGTTGCCTGAGCTATATGACAGCTGTCAATCACGAGTCCCTAACAGCAGAGGGTTGTACGGAGAGTTGTAAAATGGTTGTAAAACAGAAGTTAGCTCAAATAAGAGGTAGGCGACGAATATTTTCAAATTTTAAACATTATATGTTTGTATCGTAGAGGCATTCAACAATTTTTGACTAAAAAAACTAAATCGGAAAATTCAAATTCAAATAAAATACGATCAAAAACAACAATTAGAGCAGGCATTGTTTATCTATGAATCTGCAGTATATGGATGAAATTTTGTTGATTCGGCATCCTGTAATTTTTTCGCTCGGTACTTGTATCTTGTATTTATTACAGTTTATGTAAGTAATGTTACAAACAACTTAGAAAAAGATGTGAAATATCTAATTCTAAGTAATTCTAAGAGTTTAAGAGAAACGGAATTACATCTTCAATTATTAGAAAAAATATAAATCAAATCAAAATTGACCACAATACTTAGCCGTAATTTGCCGAATGTCAAGAGAAAGTGTTTATAACACCAAATTTATCAAACATGCCGAAAGACCGAAGATCTTATTGTAGGCAGGTAAAAACACGAGAGGGTAGAAAGAGAGCGAAAAAAACGTAAGAACCATTTAGACAGTACCGATTTTTTGAGGAATCATTTAAATCAATTTCAATTAAAAATGTATGTACACAGAATTATGTAATATATTAAAAATCAGAGTCAGATGCTGCATCTTCCGAATGATCATTAATGTGAACAATCAGCTCTGGTACCAGAGTGGAAAAATATTATTTGTATTTTTATAGTGGAACAAAAGATGATGATTTTATGTTTTCTTCATTATGAAAATAGGGAAACAGAGTTTCTAACAGTATGATGAGCAAAAAAGAAGGGAGAAAGATATACTGCCAAAAACTATTGAAAGCGGCAAACGTAAAAGAGTCTATGATAGTTTCTTGGAAAAATTACCTCAAGATTTTCGATATACAACTCTCTAGAAGATAAGTAAACATTATAAATTCATTCGTTCTCAAGTCAAGTTAATCTTTCCGACAGCATAAAATAGGTACTTATTTGTTTATTACGTGTTGTTATGATTTGCAGATGGATTTCCGTGTTTTTATACAAAAGACAAGATATAATATTCCAACAGTTACCTGGAGAGTGAGAGAAAATATTGTATAAATACCAAAAATAATTTCTAATTTCATTATATCAGTTCAGTATTTGTGCCTTTTGGGTGCATCTGTGTGTTCAAAGTGATTTCAAGTATTTTCAGTTCTTTTTAGAGCTATCTGAATTTTTTGCTATTTCATAGTTATTAATTTGAATTATTGATTTATTATGGGTAACAAAGGTTATCTCACAAGATCTGGTAGGCGAAAAATAGAAAACAAATATTAAAAAGTTGGCTTAAATTAAGGAAAAGTGCAACAAATAGTTTTCCGAATAATACTGTTGAAACATTAGATAGTAGCGGTATAAGAAATTCAGTTTCAGACAGTGCAGATTCCGCAGATCAAGTTTTTGTTGGGCGGGATATTACGTATAATAATGATTTTGAAGTCAGTGGTCACAGGATTGTAGATATGAAAAGCTTACTTTCAGCGTTAAGAAATATAAAGCACGAGGGTTTTGGTTGTAGTTTTTACGATATTAATATTGTTAATGAAAAACGATTAGGTTTAAAAAGCATTTTTACTTATAAATGCAGCGTGTGCGGAAAAACAGATAACTTTAGTACGACAGATGATAGTAAAAATATTGGAATAAATGAAGCAGCGGTATGTGGGGTGGTTGCAAGTGGTAATGGCTATTCACAGTTTGCTGAATTATGTTACGCTTTATATATTCCTTGTAGGTCGGATAAAACTTACATTGCTACAGAGAAAAAACTTTTGAGTTGTGTTGAGGAATTATCAGCGGAAAAAATGAAAGAAGCTGGTAACGAAGAATACAGGTTAGCGGTTGAAGCAGCGGAAGTGGGTACTGATGGGCTACCTAGAATTACTGTTATTGTAGATGGGGCTTGGAGTAAGAGATCGTATAGGTCGAATTATAATGCGTTATCAGGTGTTGGGTGTATAATCGGTGCGAGAACAAGGAAAATTTTATATGTTGGGGTTAAAAATAAATTATGCAAAATAAGCCGAAAAAGTCGGAAAGAAAGGAAATCAATTCCGAGTCATAAATGTTTTAAAAATTTTAGTAATACTTCTACATCAATGGAGTCAGCGGTCATTTTAGAAGGTTTTCAAAATTCAATAGATATGCATAATTTAATATATGCTAAAATCATTGGTGATGGGGATAGTAGCGTCTATAAGAAAATTAAATATTTTCAGCCGTACGGATCAAATTTTTTATATAAAAAATTGAATGTCGAAATCACATATTACGGAACTATTGTAACAAGCTTAGAGACATTTGTAAAATTCCAAAAACCGATATTCATATCAGAAACTTTATCCGAGGTAATATTTTGAAATTTAGAACAGCATTAGTGAGAGCAATAAAATTTAGAAAAACTGAAAATAAACCTTTGTATGTAAAAATTGAAAATTTGAAATGATATTTTAAATGGCCCTCGGCATATTTTTGGCGACCATTCGAAATGTAATGTTTATTTTTGAAAAACAAGTGGCCAAGTAAATGAAATTGCGTATAATGATTTTACTAAAGGTAATGTTTATGAACCATTTAGTAATTGTTTAAATCGTGTTGCTAATTTGTCATCTAGTTTGCTATACGATGTAGACAGCAATGCTGCTGAAACGTACAATTCGATTGTAAACAAACTAGTTGGGGAGACAAGAATTAATTTTTCTTTGAAGGGATCTTATGAAGACAGATGCCATGCTGCTGCGCTTAATTATAATTGTCAACGAAATTTTGTTGGTCAGATAGTCGGAAAATTAAGCAGTGGTGGTATTGGTAAATTTACACCGCAATTTATGGAAAAGAAAAAGAAATTACAAAACAAAAGAAGGGGTACGAAAAAAATCAATGAATCAATTAAAAATTCAATGAAGAATTTAGATACTAAGGACAAACTTGTAAGTGTTCTGTTTGATGAAATAAATTTGAGTGAAGAGGTTCATTATGACAACAACTTAGATGATTTTAAAGGTATTGTTGACAATGGTAAGACTCGTACTTCTGAAAATGCTAAAAGTGCGTAACTAGATAGCTAGAATCAGATGGATTAATAATTCTCGTTGCGCGCTAACTCTCTTTCACTTTACCTCGGATATCTGGCGTCTTTAACAGATAACAACCTTAATTTGCGGCTATTTTTTCACAGACAGCGGTATATCATCATAATTAGAAAAAAAATTAACTTCAATTTCATAGAAAAAACATACGTGTAAGTCATGAACGTATAAATAGATCAAAATATTACCTGTTTACACCTGGCTGCGAGGTAGTTGCGACCGAGTGTGCAACGGCACCTATGGATTTTAGAATTCTTTACATGCATTGCTATGATGTGGATGATATTTTATTTAAAAGAGAAGCAAACGAATTTTTTTTTAAAGATTAATTAACATTAATTTGATTAAAATTACTTGCGGCCACTTTTTGACTGGCAGCGTGTTATCAATGTATTCTTCTATTCATAAACGTATGTAAAAATGTGTGTTTGATTCACAACGTAATGAACGTAGTGATTTTGCAGCGGAATCTCGTACTAATAGCAAAATTATTCGAATATAATCTAATCGTAAGGGGTCTTATTTGCGATCAAGATCCGAGAAATATCGGAATGTTCAAAAAACAAAAAATGACTCCTGAGAAACCATCTTTCAAAATTTCAGGAAATAATCATAAAATATACTTCATTTACGATCCACCACATTTATTAAAATCTATCCGGAATAATTTATTTAAAAAGGATTTTCAATATTGCGGTGGTAACGCACGTTGGTCTGTCATAGAAAAAATTTTCACTCTCAGCAAAGAATCAAGTTTTAATGTAATTCCTAAAATAACCGAAAGACTGTTCAATATTTCAAATGGTGATAAAATGTCTGTATGGTTAGCAGCACAAGTTTTCTCGAAGTCAAGGTACGTAGCTCACTTAGGCCGAGTTCAATTTCCGTCCTTTAAAACAGTTTGTGGGCTGACCGTGTCACAAACAATGCTAAACCGAGAATTTGCGTTCAGCTTGAACATTTAAGGGGGAGAGCGCCCTTAAAGAACGACCCAAATTAAACTGCCGAAATCGGCCACTTAAAGTAAAGAGAATATTCGCCGTTGAAATATGTATGAAATTAAAAAATTCGAATGTATTCGAACTAAATTGATATTAATCTTAATTGATATTAGTATTAATACTAACTGATATTGAAGATTTATTAATAATTTCAATGGACAATGATTAGAATAATTAGCAATAAAACCTGCGATGGGTTTTTTGCGAAAAACTGGCAAAAGAAAATTACTTAATTACCATTATTATTATTATTATTATTATGGCGGACGTGTTTTTTCACGCTCCGTCCAGGTTAATAATTTTTAGTAGTGTAGTCGAAGTTTTGATGAAGCGTTTTTGTATCGAGATGTGTAGTGAAATTTTCTCTATATATTGAGATATAAATTGTTATAGTGGGTGGAGTACTTAATTTTATATCTAATTAAGAAGTTAATGTTATTTATAATTCTTGGTTAGACTTGATAACAACAAGCTGTACGTATTGGTGAAAAAATTAGTTCAAACTTACTGAGAGAGAGGCGCTTCTGGCGCTCTCCATAGTTATTTATTTTATTACCAACTCATTGGCTATAAATAGTTGGAGAAAATGGAGGTAGATGGAGCTAAGGTTCCGATCCCAACGAGGTACACATGTGCATATTGTAAACAAACGAACTTGAAAACAGCACATCAGTGCAGTGGCTGTAATCAGCTGTTTCATCGAGGGTGTTTAACAAAAAACCACAAGTATCAAAACGAAAACGGTGATCTAGTGGAATGTATAGGTCATGAGATACCTGACAATTTGAGTGTGGCATCATCGGTTTCATCGGTAACTCGTAAAAGGAGGAAAATGTATAATGAGGAAATTGATGTTTCAGATATTACCGAGAAAGTGGATAATTTGGTGGAAAGAATTGAAGAAATTGGCATTACTGTGGATGAGTTCAAAGACGATCTCAGAAATATTGCAACGGAAGTTTTACTCGGTTTCAAGGATGATATTATGAAAGCCATACGTGAAATTGTAAAAGAGATAAACCATTTGAAGAATGGAATTGGTGATGTTACAAATGACCAGAGAAAAGTGTCCAAGAGACAGCCTACTTATGCGGATATGATAAAAGGATCAAAGACTAAGACTGTAGTTGTTGAGCCCAAAACAAAACAGGACAGCACAGTGACTTTCACTGAAGTGAAAAGGAAGGTTAAAGTAGGTAAACTAGGAGTAGGCATTGAGAACTTAAAAAAAAATCAATCTGGTAAAGTAGTCATTGGGTGCGCTGGCAAAGAAGATCAGGTAAAACTAACAAGTGAACTAAAAAAGAATATGGACAAAAACTATAATATTCGAGTAACCGACAAAAAACCGCCAAAAATTAAAATTATTGATATTGACAGTGAAACTATAGAAAAGTGTGAGGAAAATGAAATCATTGATATGATTAAAAAACAAAACGGAGTAATTACCAATGATAAAACGAAAATAGAAATTAAGAAAAAATTATTGGGCAGAAATAAAAATGGAATAATTATTGTAGAGGTTGATCCTGAGACGCATAAATATTTAATTGAAATGAAAAAAATCAAGCTGGACTGGAATTTGTGCCGGGTATTTGATTGTGTTAGTGTTCTTAGATGCTTCAAATGCTGGGGATTCCATCATTATGCAAAAGACTGTAAGAGTGAAGTTAAATGCCGCAAATGTTCAGGGAACCATATGGAAAAAGACTGCAAGAGTGATATTAAGAAATGTGTTAACTGTTTTGAAATGGTAAATGATTACAAGCTAGAAGGTTTAAAAACTGATCACTGTGCAAATGACATTGAGTGCGAGTATTATAAAAGAGTGATAAACAGGGCACAAAAAAATATAAACCATTGCTAGCAATTACACAAAAACAAGTGTCAAATAAACAACAATAGAAAAAAATCATTCGCGATAGTTTCGTTAAACATCAATGGTCTTTTAAGGCGCAAAGATGTTTTTGAAAAATGGTTGACTAGTGTAAAACCGGACGTGATATGTCTCACGGAAACGCATATAGGTGCTGATGTTCTGGACCATGAGATCAGTATTAATAATTAGAACCTTGTATGTACGTATACCGAAAACAATCGAACAGGTGGCGTGTAATAACTCATATTGATAAAAAATTTAAATTCAAAGTGTTGTTAAATAGTACAGATATTTGTGATAGAACGTGGTTAAATATTGTTCAGATTGGCGGGAGTGACGGTTTGGTTATTGCCAATGTATATAGATCTCCAAATAGTAGGGTTAGTCAATTTAACTTTATAATGATTAATTTATTGGAGGATTATATTGACAATAGTAATTTTATAATAGTAGGTGATTTTAACCTAGATGTTGGTAGTGACAAGGACCGTTATGCTCACAAATTCGTTAATGAATGTGCCTTATTAGGTTTAAAACAATTGATTCAAGTTCCGACTAGATCAACATTGACATCTGATACAATAATTGATCTGGTCTTTTCAAATTTCGATGTGATCACTGAGGTTCTACCTACACCAAGAATATCTGACCACAACATCATTGTGATCGATACCAATATTAATATTGGCTGTGATAATAGTGTAAAGTCTATAAAAAAAGAGATCTCAAAAATCTTGATGAGAATTTATTTTTTAATATATTAATTGATAACTTAAGTATAATAATATAGATATATTATGCGCAGCGAATGTTAACTTAGATGATATTAATGATATAGATGTATTGCTGGATAAATTTATTGATAGTGTGACGGGTGCTCTGGATGTGGTGGTACCTAAAACTGAGAGAATTTGTGCAAATAATTTTAAAGATAAAAAATGGATTACAAAAGATTTGTTACTTAAAATGAAAGAAAGAGATCGATTATTTTTTGTATCGAAAAACTCAGGATTAGAGACTGATATTATCAAATATAAAAGGTTAAGAAATTATATTGTAGATGAGATAAGGAAGCGCAAAAGAGCGTATAATGATAATAACATTGATGCAAACAGAAGTGATGGAAAAACTCTTTGGAGACAGTTGAAAGAATTGATTGGGAATAAAATGGCCCAAACTAATATTGATAGTATTGAATCAAATGGTAAAATTTTAAGTGATAGCTTAATGATCTCCAATGAGTTTGACCATTATTTTATTGATAGTATTGAAAAAATTGTAAAAGACGTAGGACATGTCTCAACAGACGTGTTAGGTGATAGTAATAATAATCAGAAGTGGGATAAATTTGATGAGTTGGATGAAAATGACGTTGATAAAATTATAAAGAACTTGGATGACAAAAAGGGATACAATAACGATGTAAATTCTGTTATTGTAAAATGTATATGGAAATTTGATAGAAACATCATAATGAATATTATAAAAAAATCGTTAATATCTGGTGTTGTACCAAAAAGTTTGAAAATTGCTACGATAGTTTCAATACCAAAAATCAAAAATAGTATACAAGTATCTGATTTTAGACCAATCAATACATTGCCAGTGATTGAACAGGTTCTTGAAAGTATAGTAAAATCACAATTGGATAAATTTATAGAAAATAATAGTATTCTGAACGAGGAACAATCCGGATTTAGAAGGGATCACTCATGTGAAACAGCCATGCAGTGCTCCTTGATAGACTGGAGAAATGATATGGATAAAGGCTTATTTATAGGTGTCGTATTTATTGATTTTGCAAGAGCTTTCGAGACAATAAATCGAAGTATTTTGTTGTGTATCTTAAATATAATAGGTTTATGTGGTGATGTATTGAAATGGTTTGAATCGTACTTGGAATATCGAAAACAGGTTGTTAAATTTAATGGTAGCGTATCAAATGAATTAAATGTTGAGCATGGAGTGCCACAGGGCTCCAAACTTGGTCGATTATTATTTATTTTATATATCAACGAAATAATTAGAATAATGAAAGATTTAGGTATTGTTTGTAAGCTTTTTGCGGACGATATGAAATTGTATTTTTCTAGTAAAAATGTTAAAGAAATTGAAAATAAATTAAATGATTGCTTAAATGTACTTTCAATGTGGCTAAGAAATCACCAGCTGAAAATCAATGTTAAAAAGACAGTCTTTATGATGTTACACGATGTACGAAAAAAATATGAAACGGGTGATTGTCAGATTAAAGTAAATGGTGAAAGAATAGCTGAACTCAATGAGACCAAATATTTGGGTATCATTATTGATAACAATTTAAGATTTGATACGCACTTAATCGAGGCGGGGAAAAAAATTGCAAAAAAACTAAATGTAATCTATCGTTTGGGTAACTCTGTTAGTTGCTGGACAAAAAACACAATCTATAAGGCTGTTGTTGGTCCTCATTTCGACTATTGTGCTGGCTTGATGTTAAATTATAACAACTATCAATTGGATACCTTACAAAAAATCCAAAATAGACCAATGAGAATTGTATTAGGTGTGAATAGATATACAAATATTAAGGATATGTTGGTAGCATTAGGTTGGATGAGTGTGAGACAACTGATGGTGTATAAGTGTCTTATTTTGATCCAAAAAATGTTTTTGGGAATTGCACCAACGTATTTAGTCAATAGATTATCAATGGCTAGTGATAGGCAAGATTATGATACTAGACAGAGGGAGATGTTATTGATACGGCACACCAGAACTCACTCAGCAGAGCGGTGTCTGGTATACCGCGGTTTTGAATGGTATAACAGTCTTCCAAGTAGGATTAAAAATGAAAGGAGACTAAAAATATTCAAAATTGATTTAAAAGAATATATAAAGGAAAACTTTTAAATCATTTACAACTCAATCAATGTATATAATAGTTTTAAGTAGATTGTTTTGTAAAAAAAATATTGTTTTGTATAAAAATAGCATTCCTGCTAATAAATAAATATTATTATTATTATTATTATTAAAAGAAAATCTGTTATAAAATACTTATTTATCTGGAATTATATTATTATTATAGTAGAAAGTAAACAAACTAAATAAATTGAAATAATTGGATTAACAAATTATGTAGCAAAGTGTATTTACATAAATATTTGCAAATAACTTCTCTGTACATGATTGTATCAAAAGAATACTATCGGTATTATTAATAATTTCAATGGACAATGATTAGAATAATTAGCAATAAAATCTGGGATAGGTTTCTTGCAAAAAATTATCGAAAGAAAATTACTTAATTATAATTAAAAGAAAATCAGTTATTATATTTCATTTATCGAATAGAATATATGTATATAAAATTTGGCCAAAAACTCGAAAAGAAATTAAATTATTATTATTCTCGATAGTAAAGAAGAATAAATAAATAATTAATTAGATAAAATAAATTAATAGAATTTTTATTTTTGATTCTTGATTATATTTAAAATGTACAAGTGTACGTAGGTAAATATTTGCAAATAATTTCTCTGTATGTGATTCTATCAAAAGAAAATATAATTTTTACGGTGATATTGCAAAATGTATCTAATCGACAACTTTATGGATAAAAATTCGGACCAAATATCCCTTAAATTTACCCTGTTCATGAATAACGCATGCGCCAGACAACGGCAACACGGCATAACCGATTTTTCTTAAACTAAGGAACAAATTCTCAAGTTGAACGCATTCTCATCTGTTTTTTCTCTTAAATTAAACCGACCTTCAAAGTGGAATAGAATAAGGGACGGAAGCTGAACTCGGCCTTAGTATATAGTACTATTGATGCAAATCGATTCCCAAAGGATGATACAACTGAGATGCTGATTTGGGATTTGTACAGGCGTTTTGATTCTTTCAATTCAAGACTCGAGCGACCACCACCGGTGAAACTGGAAAAGCTCAATTATGCTATTTCAAAGGATTCAGAACACCATGAATTTTTAAGGAATATGATCGATAAATTGGATAGGAAATCTTTTAAAAAGAACAAAGGCAGTCATCGAGCAAGGCCGCCATGTTTAAATGGATTTAAAATAACAATAAATAGTGTTTTGCAACCATCTGAAGAACTTCGTGAAGAATACAAAATTCCGATTCTTAAAACACATCAATTAAGCCAAGATCCATTAGAAAATTTATATGCTACCATTCGACAGCTGCATGGTTGCTCTGTTAACCCGTCATCAAAACAATTTGAAGCTGGATTACGACATATTCTTATAACTCAGCTGACCAAATTATCGAACGCAACAAATTGTGAAGAAGATAGCAATAAAATATTGTACAACCGGAGAAGGTAGACGTTAAAGAATTCTTAATTAAGAAATTGTCAGTAACAAGTATTATGAGCAATTATGAAAGTGATATGAAGCATACTGAAAATTCCAAATTTACTGAATCAAATACTATTTATTATATTTGTGGTTATTTGGCAAAAAGAATTTAAAAATCTCATAGTAGTTACAAAAAATGTTACGACTGCCTAATTTTATCTCGTGACAATACATCTTTCGACGATCATAAATTATTTACTGTACTCAAAAATTGTGCTGATACTAATGGTCTTACATATTCTTCCAAAATATTATTTGACTCAGTATTAGAATGGGAAAAAACTTATCAGGATGTTATAAAAAATGTATTTCATTTACAGAAAATTACCTGTTATCTGCCCATTTTACTTGAACGTACTCCAAAGTTTAAATTGTGCAATTCAACAGCAACAAATGCTTTTATCAATGCATTTATAAAAATTCGTAGCTTTTAGGAAGCAAAAAAATATCCATTTTTTTTATACTTATATGTATTTTTATGTATTAATTTTCAACAATAAATAAATTTAAAAAAATTGATTAGTTTTTTTCTTAAATTTATTTTACTTAGATTAGCTTTTAAATTGAATTTTTGCGCCGATTTCAGGTTTTCGAAGGTTTATAAATATTGCTGGCTCACAATATAAATATCATAGCTTGCGATTCAATTTTATTCAAAATTTAAATTTTAAATTTAAATTAATAATGTAATCAAAATAATTCTTCTTTGTTCATTTCCAAGTAATCATATGTTTTTTTATTTTTATGTATGGTCAGCATTTCTTGACAAGATAGTATAGAGAATCTGCGTAACCTTGGTGATTATGCACTAGCGCACATGGTGACAAAATTTAGCATTTAGTATGTGACAGAAATTGGATTTTTTTGCTGATCGCCATAGTAATTATAAATTAATTATTAAAATAAAAGATGTCCAACATTGTAATTATAAAGAGTGGGTTTAAAAAAATTAATGTTCCGGATCTACGGCAGTCATCTGATAAAAAAGATGAAAGTTTATTCCTCAGTAACCATGTAAAAAATGTGGAAGAATAGAATTCTGGAAGTACTAGTTTGATAAAAAACTCATTTCCTACGTCAAAGTATTAAACAACATTTTGATGTGACACTTCAGGTAATTTTTTAATTAATTATTATTCTTATGATTGTTGTGTATATATCATTTGACAATTCTAATAAGGTTATATTTTAATATTTTAGATAGATGTTAATAGAAATGTCACAGACCGGCGATAGAATCTTTTTAAAACAGATCATCCGATATTTTCACCTTAGTGATTTTATTATAGTGAAAATACAATACAATACAGCAAAATACATTCATTATTAGCACATAAGAAAATAGATAAGCCTAAAAAATTTAGTGTACCTGAAATTCCTGAATCGGTCTTAATTCAAAATGGAGCAATTAACATGTCTAATTTGCTATCAGATGGAGGTATGTCAAAAATACAATATATAAATTATGCATAATTACTAGATGATATGTTTAAGCAAGAGCTATGAAATATATTGTATTGCCAACTCAAGACAATAGCTTCCACTAAATGGAATATTTAATCCTGTTTACATTTTAAACTGTACATTAACAGGACAAGTTCCTCGAGCTCAGACAATACAGCGTCAACAAAACCACTATGATTGCTTAAATCCTGCTGCCGTTGACGTAATAATAAGTAAGTATTACAACGATAGCAATAATACACTGACAGAGAAAATTCTTTCATAGAAGTCTAGAAGTCTCTTTGAAGATTATGCTGGTAAAAATTTCGCATTTCACGATTTTCTATTAAGATTAAAAAAAAAATTGACAATAGTTTTATTAATGAAAGAAAATAAGTTCTAATTTAATATTGTTATTGTTAATAGTATTATTTTTGATTTTATAGACCATGCAATAAGACGAGGAAGAGAGAAAAATTGGATAATCCCTGACCGCAGACAGATTAAAACATCGATGACAAACAAATTGATATCAATAAAAAAACAAATTTTTTGATGCAATTTTATATCAACACTTGGTAGGTCCGAGAGTAGGTTGTTATCTATTTTTCATCCCCCTAAGTGATCAGGGAGGCTCACCCCAAAAAAATTTTTTTTATTTTTGAGAAAGAATTTTTTTTATTTTATTTTATTATGATGTGGCATTAAAAAATACATACAATCCACAATTTTCTACTTTCTATCATCATCCCCTATTTTTAATAGCGATATTAGTAATTTAATAACTTTTAACCCCTGTCGGTAACTAATCAATTATCTCTGATCTGATCGCCACTGTGGCGTACTGTTGATAAATTACAACTAAAAGTAAATATGCGCGTTCAAGATCCATCTGCTGAAAAATTCTCAAAACAACTATTAGGTATCGGCGATGAAAAAGTTGCTGTTGATGCAACCGGATGCATAAAATTACCGAGCGATTTCTGCACAATTGTTAATAAGCAAGATGCTCTCATTGACCAGATATTCCCCGATGTACACACACGATACATTAATCATGAGTGACTGTCAGAAAGAGCACATTTAGCAGCAGAAAATATGGACCTCAACGAATTGAATCTCAAGATACAACAATTGTTGCCTGGGGACTTGATGACATACAAATCGATTGATACAGTTTGTGATGAGACCTAAGCTGTTAATTATACAACAGAGTTCTTAAACTCATTGGATTTACCAGGCATGCCACCGCATAATTTACAGTTAAAGGTTGGATCTCTGGTTATTTTGCTTCGTAATTTGAACCCACCAAAAATTAATGAAAAACATTGTCGAAGCCGTCATTTTTAATGGCAAATTCCAAGGTGAAAATAGATTACTACCGCGGATCCCGATTATACCCACAGATGTGCCAATTCAATTTAAGCGTCTTCAATTTTCTATTAGATTGGCATTTGCCATGACTATCAACAAATCTCAAGGCCAAACGTTGTTTGTTTGTGGCTTAGATTTGAGCACACCAGGCTTTTCACACGGGCAATTATACGTGGCATGCTCTCGAGTCGGCAAACCATCCAGTTTGTTTGTGTTATCTAAAGATGGGCTAACAAAAAATATTGTACACTCCATTGCATTAAGGGATCGATGTTGTGACTAGTAAAATTATCGTAATTATCATATATTAATATAATTATCTATAAAGAATAAATTTTAATGAATGAGAAAATATAAATGTTTAGTGTTTCGTTATTTTTATATTCCGTCAACGTTTACAGCGCCCCATGCTTCTTCCACTCATACACTACATCCTCACGTACTCACAATAATTTATTCATTTCTTTCTACTAAAATAATCTCTAAAAAGAATTTATATGGTAACACAACGTTTGCCGGGTTAGCTAGAACGACAAAGAACAAGAAAAACGCCACAATCAGCACAAAAAAAACAAAAATACAAAAGATAATTTTGTAAGTAATTTTTTGTGAGAGCTCATAAATTGTAACCATGTTGTTCTTTAATGCGTTATTTGGATCCATTTTACCATAGCAATCCAAAATATTTGCCTTATTTTATTTATCTTACTGAATTTATCACTGTGTCAGGTGCCAATCATTAATAGCCAACAGAAAGGAGGAAACTTAGCTAACTACAAATTCATAGAGTCAATAGGAACAGTATGGTCAAAGGTTCCAGATGTTCATCCCCTCGAAAAATTAATCATCCAAGACATCAGAATTAAGATCCCATGTCTTCGTGAAAACTTGATTGAAATAAATTTTATGACTGAGTCAGATTGGATATCACATAAAACCGTGTTAAGCAATAATCAAAAAATATTACATGAGGCATTGAATAATTTAACCCAAGCTAAGAATAATACGAATGCCAATGACAGAGACATCCCATTAATTCAAGACTTAGCGCGTCGCAGAACTGAGATGGTGCAGCTTGCTATTTGGTCTGGTTATAAGTTCTTTATTAGGCTTAACGCTGCCAAAAATACTTTGAGTGAAATAGATCTCTTAATTCCGTCAACTCAATGTGGAAAAATTATACTGCTAACAACCTACTACGGGATCATGATAATCAGATTATTAGGACAAAAAGAAGTATTCGCTCCTATCAAAATGGTGGGGTGAATCAAGAACCTAAATCTCATTATGAAGCACCATCCGGATTTGTACATTCATCACAATCAGGGATAACCAATCATTTTCATTCAACAGCATTTATTCGATTTCATACTCGAGAAGAACATCATTCACATCCTACTACTTCTCCTACAAATACCCGTGCAAACACATCAATGAATTCACAAGACTTTAACAACACTTGGTATAACGATGAACAAGTTATGCAAAACAGGTCAATATCATTCATCTATTCTTGATGATAAACATGATGATCAATCACATTCAAGATAACTTTGAAAAACTCTTTGCCTTATTAAATCAACAATCACAAATTCTCAAATCATTATCCTTATCAACAAAACAAGTGAATTCCTCAACTTGTAAACTAGATAGTGATGTGAGAAATTGTATCAAATCATTGATTCACGAAGAGAAAGTGGCCATGCTAGAATACTGTTCACTCAGTTACCCTTTTGATTGTAGGCCTATATCAGACGGACGGGATTTAACAAGAATAATATATAAAATCAATCAATTTTATCATGATCAGCAGAACAAGGCAAGAAACAAACGTAACATTCAGGATGACTTTGGAAAACCAGTTTCAAACGATATAAATATCAATCTAGACACTCATGTAAAGCCATTAAAATTACCGGAAGGCCGAATTAGTAATATTGCGTTACAGTCTGAATTTATTGAATATGCAGAACGAGTTAATGTTCATGGTATCAATATTGAGAAGAATACAATTGCAATCAAGGCTAATAGAAGAGACTTAATTAGGATCACTCATGCAACAGAATTAAACTTTAACAATCTAACAACCAGATTATCTACATTGGCAAAATATACAAATGAGATGAGTAAACATCTTGAACTGAACTTGAACTTATTATCACAAGACCTTGATAAAAATTTGGGTACTATTGAAATTTTGGCTTCTATAGATAATTTGTTTGCTGTTGCATATGTATTATTAGCACAATTTTCTCAGGCTCAATTTGACTTAAATTTGTTAGAAAATCAAGAACTACAATTGATTAAAGCTATCCGAGATCAGAAATTACCAGACTTAGTAGAGATAAACCTTCTTATAAATAGGGTTTTAAAAGAAATATCTATTCAATTAGAAAATGATTTAGCAATAGCTGGTGATAACCATTTACATAGCTTTTTTCAATCAAGAGCTGAATCAATCTCTTTTACTGGTCCTTACTTATCATTTAGATATATTATACCCACCTCATACCCAAAAGATGAAATCCAAGTCTTTCGACTGACTAGTATTCCTATTGCTGTTTCATCAAAATGGATTTCTTATCAAAACAATCCAAGTTATTTTATCTTCAGAAAAGGGATTGACTCATGGATTAAATTATCTGCTGATGAATATTATCAATGCCAACTGAATCCGTATAAAGCTTGTGAAGGAAATTACCCATTATGGAAGAATAGTGTTGATAGTTGTGTCATAAATTATTTACTACATGACCAATTTGAAATTAGTAATTGTTTAATGAGGCCTTATGAACAATCTTCCATGATCAAGATGATGATTGAACAAGTAGATAATTGTAGTTATATGATATCAATCATGAACACCTCATCAACATATCAACAATATTGTAATCGTGGATTAACAGGCAATACTTCTGTATTTTCTGGTACTTTATCAGGAGTCAAACACCTAGTGCTTAAGTCAGGCTGTAAATTTACTAGTGATCTGATCGACTTAAGATGTAGAGATACAATACAACAACATGATATAGATGTCAATACTTTGTATTTCTCCCCTGATTTCACTAAAGGAAAGAAACCTAAAATCCATGTCAGCAAAATACATTCATTATTAGCACATAAGGAAATTGACAAGCCTAAAAGATTTAGTGTACCTGAAATTCCTGAATCGGTCTTAATTCAAAATGGAGCAATTAACATGTCTAATTTGCTATCAGATGGAGGTATGTCAAAAATACAATATATGAATTATGCATAATTACTAGATGATATGTTTAAGCAACAGCTATGAAATATATTGTATTGCCGACTTGTATCTCAAATAGCTTCCACTAAATCAGTCACGGGATTCACGCGCACATTGACAGATGGAATATTTAATCCTGTTTACATTTTAAACTGTACATTAACAGGACAAGCTCCTCGCGCTCAGACAATGCAGCGTCTACAAAACCATTATGATTGCTTAGATCCTGCTGCCATTGACGTAATAATAAGTAAGCAATAATACACTGAGAAAGAAAATTCTTTCATAGAAGTTGTATCTACTTTTCTTTGAAGATTATGCTGGTAAAAATTTCACATTTCACGATTTTCTATTGAGATTAAAAAAAAAATTGACAATAGTTTTATTAATAAAATAAAAAGTTCCAATTTAATATTGTTAATATTAATAGTATTATTTTTGATTTTGTAGAACATGCCATTAGACGAGGAAGAGAGAAAAATTGGATAATACCTGACCTGACCTGACCGCAGACAGATTAAAACATCGATGACAAACAAATTGATATCAATAAAAAAACAAATATACATAGATACTGTAGATATTTCTTTATCGCTGTCCTTGCTTAATCTGCATTTAAATCAGACACAGCTGTTTTACTACTACTATTCTCTAGATCAGGGGTCTCCAAACTTTTTAGCATATGGGCCACACTTACGCGAATTTATTGAAGAAATTGGAGAAAATCATTTACCATATTATACTGCAGTACACTGGCTTAGCTGCGGAAAAGTTCTAACGCAATTTTTTGAGCCCCGAACAATAATAGAAACTTTCTTGAATGAAAGGAATCGTCCTATGGCTGAGTTACAGAAAACAGAATAGAAGTTCGCATTTTATACAGATTTAACTAAACATATGAATGACTTTAATTTAAAATTGCAAGGAGAAAACTAGCTTCTGCCTGATTTATACACTCACATTAAGTCCTTCCGACAAGAAATTGTTCTGTTTCAATCTCAATTGAATAAGAGATGTTTCACACATTTTAATGCATGCCAAACATTCAGTCAGCAAACTGAGTCTTCATTTCCAGTAGGTTTCGCAATTGAAATTTTGGGTTCTTTGGAAGAAATTTTGAGTCTCGTTTTTCAGATTTTGATGCAATTGCAAACGATATCAAGATTTTTCAAAATCCTTTCAACTCCGATATAGAAATTCCTAGCGCAGAACTTCAATTGGAAATTATTGATTTGCACTGTAGCGACATTTTTAAAGAAAAATATTTAAAGTCATTATTCCCCTCGCACAGTTTGATCAGTTGCACAAATTTGCTCGCGGATTTTTCGGCTTTTGGCACTACTTATCTGTGTGAAAAGACATTCTCCAAAATGAAATATACAAAAAATATTTACAGATCCAAATTAAGTGATGAGCACGCTGATAATTTCCACTAGTAAACTTGATCCACGACTGCAAACAATTGTCAGTGGAAAGTTACAGCTACATAAAACTCATTAATCATAATAATGTTTAATTTCGTTATGGGAATTACCTACGTAATTACCTACATAACTTATTTTAAGTTTTTAGGATACATCTAATATATCTAATAATCATTAATTACAGTTAAAATGTTCTATATATATATACGACGGTAACATAAGCAGTTTTTATCACACTAGGTAAGCGCAACTACAAGAAAACACAGATGATTTCTGTGAAATGAACAAAATAGATCCTCGTAATTGATATTGATTACCCTTTTCAATTATTAAAATCGAATGTTAATAGAACATTTATTGTTTTTTTATCAGGTGGTGGTACTGCACGATTAAATAATTAAACAGTTAAGGTAAAATTATCTAATACGAAACTGACATTGAGGTAAATTTGGAAACCCAAAAATCAATAATGAGCATATTTCAATTTTAAGATGGAGTACACCATAGTCATAAAATAAACTTTGGTAATACTGACACTGCATTCATTGCTATTGTTATTGATACCGTTGTGTTTTAAACACTGATTTAATAAACCTCTGTAAAGTGAATTTTTCTTGGGCATTTTTCTTCCAAACTAACAAAGATTAAGAAACGATTTTTCTTGTACTAATCTAGTGTCTCGGCGACATGGTTTCTAGATAGTTTTTATTTCCATTAAATGAAAATTTTAAGAACAGATTTTACTTTGGCATACTTAGAGGGTGGGTAGGTAAATCTGTTTATTGGCGAATTGTATATTAGGTGACAATTAAATATTTAAAAATAGCAGATACAATTTTATTCAACGTTACCAGTTATTATATCAACTGCAGTGTGACTATTAAAAATATTCACAATGAGGTCAACAAATATAACATACTAACTTAGTAAAAGAATCTAAACGGTTTTAATTCTAATGTAGGAAGTACATGTTGTTTTTACATGTGGGATTCGCAAAATGATCTGTAATGATTACCAAGACCATCCATGCCTAGAAGATTACGGAGATATCTACTTAGACGATAATTATTATTTCTATCCTGTTTTATGTTTGTTGTTGTTAATTATAGTGCAACAATAAAGTAAAACAATTATTAAAATATGTAATTTTCAGCCGATAAAGAAACAATTATTCGACGAGCAATTCTTCCAGGCGGAAGCAAGGGACTCATTCAATTTATGGGAACAAAGAGAATTGTTGTCAAAATGTGTGTGAGTAAAATATTCATTGTTTTTTAAATTCATATGATATTTTAACTGAATTAAGATTAATGTCTAATCTTTTTATGTATGTTGAGTATATGTTTCTGTTGGAACATTTAATCATGGAGGTCCAGAATAGAATTCCTTTGTGGAATTTTAATATTCCAGTAGGGGAGACATCACGAGAAACGCAAGCTAACCTTTGGGAAGAAGTTTCTGCAGCCTTGAATGGTAAAAATAAATAATTGTAACTTTAATTATTTTATTTTACAAAAATGAAATGCCAATATTAATAAAAGGGAAGTATAAAGAAAAATTTTATTAGTTACAACGTCTTTCACTAAGAAAATTAAGCGCTGCCGAAGTTAAAATAAAATTTAAACATGTACGCGATATTTACCGTAAAATTATGTGCTGAACACCGCGCTAGTGGTTCAGGTGCAATGCCATTTGAAGACCCCTGGAAATTTTACAATTGCTGCGAGTTTCTCCGGATGCTTGTTTATCAAAGGAATAAGTAATTTAATATTGAATTTGAAAACGATTTGAACTCGTTAACTATGTACATGAATATATATTCTTTTATGTGTGTGATGGTAAATCATTAACTTTTTTTCTTACAGCACAAGCAGTAATGTAACACTGAAAAGTGTTGTAAAAGGATTAAATGCTGATATGGATTCATCAGTAGATGACAGCTTGAGTGAAGTATGTGAGGAAGATCTTGGAACGGGCCAAGCTTACAGTATGTATATGACACTAATTAGTGTTTTAAGGAATATCACTGCGGAAACGCAGTCTTGCGACTTCTAGCTTGTATATTCAAGATTTACGCAAGACTTATTATACTTCAATATCAATATAATGAGGATACTTTTTTTTACAGGTAGCATAAGTTCAGTGATATAAAAATTAATTATGGGTAATTTCACTTATCGCTGGAAGTTGGCGAGATTAGTACAAGCGCCAATATAAAAAAATTTAAATTTCTGAATACGGAATTAACTGTATACATAATGTATTACGAGATAATGGTTGTATTTGCAAATTAATTATCCGTATAATTAATATGCAATAATTATAATATATCAAGTTTAATCATTAGATTAAACAATTTTTATAGATCAACAAATACAATCAGAAATCTTTAATATTTTCCATATATCATCATGGTATCCTTAAATGCTATACTATGTATTTTCTTTGTTCCTCACTTTCCTCCCAAATACTGGAGGTCTGTTATTCTTATACTTTTTTTAACTTTCTAGAGACAGAATAACTGTGATGGTTGGAACTAACACGAGTGGCACAATAAAAAAGGAGTTGTTAATTATCGGCGAGTCAAAGAACCCAAGATGTTTCAAAAATGTACGATCTCTACCTGCAGATTGTGAGAGCAATCGCAAGGCTTGGATGACATCTGATATTTTTGTCAAATAGGTAGGCGTCTGAGATCGTGAACTGACTAAAAGAAGAAGAATATCCTGCTTCTAGTTGACAATTGTTCTGCTCATTATGCAATTAGCGCCTTGAAAAGCACAACTCTCATTTTCCTGCCTCTAAACATCTATATTACAACGTATGAACCAAGGAATAATTCGAGCGTTAAAATCAAGCTTTCGTAAAAACCTGGTTCTATAAATTGTCGCCAGTCCTGATGCGAATGGAGACACCAGCGGTGCCAAACTTCCGAAGATTACAATACTGGATTACAAGCTTATGTCAGCGACGATTTTGAACTGTTGGATATAACGCTAGATTTGTCCGAGGTGGTCCCAGTGTTGCTGCCGACAACGATGATGATGATGATGATATCGATGAGAGTTATACATGAATCGCATGTTCAGTCCATATGATGGTCTGTCGACTCCAAACGTACTTTAACAAAACCTAACGGAAAAGGTCGCCGTTTAATAATGGTACATGCAGGAGGTGAAATGGGTTTCATTCCACACGCTTTATTAATGTTTGAATAAGGCACCAAATCAGGTGACTATCACTACGAAATGAATGCGAGAAACGTTTTCAAATAGGTAGAAGAACAGCTCCTTTCTAATCTTCCATCACGATCGTTTTTGGTAATTGATAATTCTTTATGTCACAATATAAAAGTTGAAAGAGTCCCAACAAGTAGCGATCTTAAAACATCGATGATTACTTGGTTAGAAGAGAAACATATACCGTGCATTATGAATATGACTAAACCGAAATTATACAATTCGATTAAAACGTATAAATCACAACATGCTTCGTATAAACTTGATATACTTATGGCACAGCACGGTCACAGTGTATTACGCTTACCACCCTATCATCTGGAATTGAATAATATAGGCTCAGAAGATTTTAAAATAATATCAATGTTATCATAATGTCACTATTTGGTTTTCAGTGAACGGTTATAAAAACAGAACAGCAAAACTATTGTGAATACCATCCAACTGGTATGTAACTCTTTGAAATGACTTAGTTGCTGTTATGTCCTAATACTGCATCAAATATTGCTCCGAATACCTTCAAGAAATAGTCTAATCTACGGTCCATTTTCAATTCCAACGAGCGATATATATTTTTGACTCGCACTATCTTATATTTTGGTTTTATTCAGTAGATTAGTTGGGTGATTTTACTTATTAAATAGCATAGGAATGATTGACGTAGAACAACAACTGCATATTATAAAATAAGATATTTTAGTTTTCGTTCTTAGAGGCTAAGGCCTGTAAGAGTAGGAATAGATAGGTATATGTCTACTCTTAACTCCAATGGATGGTTGTGCTTACCTGTGCAAACAATATACTAACAGACCAAACTAGAAACAACGAACAGAATTATTGTAAGAGAACTAATTGTAAGTGGAGATTACGAGGTCCATTACTACTTCTTGTTTTAGGATTACTTTAATTAATTATAATTAGTTCACCAGACTTTTCAGCTGATTCAGGACAATATTCGACAAGAATTCAAACGACTCCCACAAATTCCCTAACAATAAGATGATGGATGAAAATGCAATAAAAAGAATGTAAAGCATCAATTTGAATGGTCATTTGACGAATGTTTTTGAAAGTTGATGATAAAATTTGTCAATTTCAATGCGAAGAACTCAATATTGGAAAGATTTTTGAGAGCAAACTTTTTTTTCATCGACCCCTCTGTTGCTTCCGAAATAAATATTAGAGAGAGATCATCACCAGTTCTTTATCAACGCACAAGTAGAAACATGTTTTCATTTTCAGTTTTCAGTAAAGTGAGCTGTGAACTGACTCTTTTCAAAGCATTCGAAATTTAGGTGTTGAAGATTAATAATAAATATCAGCGCGTTGGATTATATTTGTTGCTGTTGCTATCCTATATTAAATATACAAGAATTATCAGGAAGTCTTGGGTTTAAATAGTCAACGCTACAGTGTTGGTGTCTTCATGAAAGTTTAAAATTTTCAATAAATTATTTTCTCATACGCTACTAATGATGAAGCTAACAGTGAGGCAAAGCAAAAAGATTACCACAGTTAATAATCGTAATCCAATATAATATATGAAACACCGAAATTTCGACGACAAATGCTCAGTAAATAATAGGAAAAGATGGCGTACCACGATTCGCGTCCCAATATTTCATTTTCGAATAATATTTAGTAGATCACTGTTTTGTTACATAAAACAAAAATTACTACACTGATACGTTTGATCTTTATGCGTTATAACTTTGTTTTGTGGATTTTTTGAAAAATATTAACTTTGCTCAAAGGCGCTTCAAACCAACGGGGTGGCACTAATTAATTACCTTACATTTGGGAGTTTTAGTTTATTAATATATTTACAGATTAAATTCTGTAAATTTGATTCTTGTTGAATTGAAAATTAGAACTGAAGTGTGAATTGCCACTTTGATTTTCCTGAACAACGCCCATGTACTGAGTACGTGACTGTATTCTAGATAAATGTGGGCGGGGGAGGCAGGATGGATGAAACAATTGTTGTAAAGAAAATATATAAACAAACAGCAAATCATCTTAATTATGGTTAACAAATTTATTGTTCATATTTTTCTAGTAATACACTTTAAGGCGTTTCCGTGTTGTCCCCACACGCTCCACCCATGGGTCTTGTGTATTGAGGTCGCTAAGGTAACAAATATTTACAGCCAGTGACGTGCGTAAATAGGTAAACGTCATTTTTGCTATGACGATACTATTGGCGATTATGTAATACGCCATATTTGAAGGTCAATACTATTGGCGATTATGTAATTAATCCACGCCTAATGGGACGGCTGTATAAAAAAATTTCAAAAACCTAGTAGGCAAAATTGTGTATTACTAGAATGTTACGGACAATAAATTCAACCCATTCCAGGTGTATAGCTGCCTCGACATCTGTTAGATACACGACCAAAACAAAGTTACTGCTGCCATCAACGACCGTGAATCGCAAAAAATTAAATAAATGCCCAATTCAAGATTTGAAATTGTAAAATATCAAACACATTAAAGGATATTCATAAAAATTTGTAGAACAAAAGATAATTGACTTACCCAAAATACTGCGATGCACAAACACAATCGAGACATATTGGAAACACCACTATGCACCAAAAAAGCGAATGAACTGTTCAATAAAATGGCCGTCAAATGGTTTTGTTTATATTGACAACGGACCACTTTGGTCACGACGCCTGGTGGTAAAAGAAGTACTAGTTTTAGTGTGCAAGCAAAGAATTAAACATTAGTTTACATTGAATGAGTGTTATAAAATTTAATTATTTATGTTATCGATAAACGAATTTTTTCGCTGGGCTGGATCAAATCCAGCTCAGAAAAATATTAGAGACGCAGAAAAGATTCTGCGAGATGGACATTTGATAAAATGTGGCAAAAATAATGATAATCTAATCAGTGACGTTGTGACTTTTACTCAAGAGCGTTATCATTTGTAAAGCAATTCTCATCACTTTTATCAAGCAAAATATTATCCAAATTTGCAGTACTAGAATCCTCTCTAATATCATTATGATTTTTAACTGCTTCCTTTTTTAAACTCCGATTCACTCGACGCGGGAGTCGTGCCTCTTTATTTTTTTCAGATTCATGTGATACTCTAGCAGAGCTCGGCAAATTCCATGATGAAATGCTTGTATTTTTTTAAAGTGTTTTTTTTAGTAACACCTGCAAAAAAATGTTTTAATTTATTAAATTTAAAATTTACATTTTTACGTATCTTTAAGGTTAAACATTGCTAACTTACCTGATACGATAAAATCACTCTTTTTAAAATGTAATGAACACACTCTCATATGTGCATTTGTATTTTTTAATTTTAAAGCACGTTGCCAGGCTTCAAACCTATCTATTTTTCCTGTTTTTCCGAAAAAAATTTCGATGTAAACAAAACTGCTACCAGGGTTAGGTATGGCATGAAAACTAATTTCTAAATTTTCAGGGGATTTCTACCACAACCATTCACCGCACAATAAACTCTACTCTTATTTTTTGTACGAGGCTTTGATTTAATGAGTTCCATTTTTCATTAAATTTTTTTTATTTATTTTAAAAGTTAATTTTAATGGATTACTCAATATACTTGTGTATTAAAGTGCACACTAAAACTAGTGCTTTTTTTGACCACCAGACGTCATGGCCAAAGTGGTCCGTTGTCAATAGAAGGCATTAGCTCAATGTTGCCATATCTCCTTCTACAAAATTATATGCAAGTATGTGGCATAACTTTCAATAACTTTTCAACGAAAAATTCTCCACTAAGGTTGGACGCAGACGGACACAGCAAAAACGTTGTTTGTCAGTTAAAGAGTTGTTTATGTCGATTTCCAACTTTCAATCATCAAATCATTTATTATTGATTAAAAATCTATTTCTCTGGAACGCAATGTTTTGTTTTAAATTAAAAATAAACAAAAATACAATGGTGGTGGGTATTTTACTTCTTTCAAGTTTTACAATTTGCTACAATACACCATCAATAAACAAAATTTTTGTACCAGACAAAAGCAATTTCTACAATTTATTGGTTATTTTGGAGTAATTGTACATCACACTAATTTGAAAATTTAACCAAAGAAATAAAATTTTAAGATATCTAAGAAAAATCTACTGTTTCTAGGGGTATTCATTCCTATTTGTTTTTCATGAGTTTTTATACATTTGGAAGTTCATGGAAATTAAAGATGTCGAGTACACAATTGTCTCCACGTAAAAACCCACATTTTCCTCATAATAAAAATCTGAAGTCGTTACCCATATGTTTTATCAATGTGCGTTGAGAACGAATAAAATGTTCATGAAACCAACAAAATGTTCTATATAACAACGTTTTTCCAGTGAGCGTAGAAATTATAAATTCCATCTAAAACCGTATTGATTAACAACGATTTTGCTGTATCAGTCTGCGTCCATCCTATTCTATCTAGCACAACTTTTTTGTTGTCTTATTTATGAACTCAATAAAAAATTGTGAAATCAGGAATAGCCTGTTTTCACACTAAAATCAACAACTAAACTACTAAATTGATAATATATAATGATAAGGCGAGTAAAAGTTGTCCTACCTAGATATACTTTAGGAAAACATTAATTCTATTACGATTTTCTATCATATTTATTATTTTTATGAACTGTGGATAACTATTAGAAGTCAATATTCAGGGCAGTCCTTAGACGGAAGCGAGCTGGGCCAACGCCCCAGGTCCCCGCGCTTTTTATTTCCACGCATCGTCTTTTTTTATATACAAATGTAAATTTAATAACAATAGTATGAGTAATTCAGTAAATTAGAATTTCAAAATTTTGAAAATTGAGAGGGCCCCAATTATCATTCAGATGGTCCTACAAATATGTATTGTGGAAACAGTTTGGTTCAGTTTGAGTATCAGTTTCCTCAAATAATTTTGCACTTCAAAATGCATTTTCTTAGATAAATATTGAAAGATGAGCAATTAGCATTTTCTATAATGGCAATAAAAATCGTCCTCCGTTTCAATGTTAAACCAGATCCACATTTCGATGGAAGCGATTGCAAACAGTTTATTCAGCAAATTATATGCTTTTAATAGAAAAGACGCATGAAAAATATTTTATATGATCGTTTAATGTGAATGTTTATTGAAAATTAAAAGTTATTGCTGATACACTCAACTCGGCTTCAACTCGCCGCATGTGTATTCAAATGTAGGCCCAGCTTTAGAAATTGCTTTCATCAAATACATTCTTGGAGTGTTGATTGTCATTTCAGCGTTGCCAGTTTCGATGATTACCTCTTCACGATAAAGAATTTACGTTATATTTTTATATTGATAAAACTAAATACTTTTAATATATTTGAAAATAACAGACTCAATGATTATAATTAATGTAATTTGTTTAGAAATTTTCTATTTCTTTGTAATAATAATTGATTTGCCACTAAAATTCTTGCAATTAGATCAATCCATGATTCACCAGAATATTCTAATTTTGTTTATGAAGTTTTGTTTGTTTATATTGCACTTGACATTTCTAGACAATAGGATTATTTTATGTAAATGTTGTGGTGATTAAAAATTGTTTATTTTAGACTTTCCCATACGAAAATATTCGTTAAATTTACAAAATTATAAATAAAGCATATTAAGGTGGTTTAGACCATTCGATCGACAAACGTTTTCCGAGAGAGGGAGCTAGTGTTAAACTCTAAGCGACAAACACTCGTTCTGCTTTATAGGGCCGAACTATCTTAAGAAGATCGCCCCCATTATATATTTTGTCTTATCTCGACATTTCGACATTTTTGTTTATAGTAACTTCTCAAAATACAACTATTGTTGAAAGACAAAATACCAACCACTTTGTAAAAGACAAAGTAGATATCTAACACTCATTGGATTTCAATTTCAAGGCTCCTGATGTCTAAGCTGTCAAATCCAGGACCGGCTCCAGAATTGAACACAATACGCATTGACTTATATAGGGTCGCAATGGGCTTAGGACTAGGACCGTGCAGAGGCACACCCTGGATTTAGCACCATTCAACTGGTAAAGACTTTTTGGTGCCCTCCCTGAGAAAGCGCCCGAGGTCTGGGCCCGATTCTATCCTGCCTTCCCACGGTCCGCTTTAGGACGTCCACATTGTAAAAGCAATAGTATTGACGAACCACTTGTCGAAGCGTTAGTGTTGAGAAGAGTGCCCAAAGAAACAGTATTGCACAACACTCGCCTGCATCGTGTATGTTCCGCTAAGTTGTGCTATATAGTACGGTGTGCTGACATCAGATTTTTAAGCAAATATCCAGTCTGTATTAATGAGTCATGTGCCTATGGTACACTTGCAAAAATGTTTCTCGAGCCGGCCCTGGACAAAATGTTTAGATTTCTCTGACTACCAGTGCCATAAACTGTAAATTTATAGAAACACATGGTTTTCGGAGAAAAATTGTAGACACCCACTTTAGTTATAGTGTTCATATTGGTTGAAAGACTGTTGGAGTGAGATAGCACTAAGTAGAGAACGAAGATTACATGTACTTATTTTACTATTTCCAACAAATCTTAATTGTTTAAGCATTTTTATCCAATTAATTTTTATAAGGTGATTTTAAATACTTTGGTCTATGTCGTGGAATATATAAAATATTCCTAGGTTGTTTAATACATTCTACATATGTTGTTAACTTTATAGGTAATTTTCAACCGATTTTACAAAATTTAATATTTATTTATTGTATTAACCCGAAGTCATACAGTCTTTAAAAACATAGCATACTTTTCATCGATAATTTTAATTTTTTTTATAAACTACTCACTATTATTTTTTTTTATTTGCGGCATGAGTCTTTTTATAACCAAATGTAACTGAAACTGCAAAAAATTACATTCTAAAAAATTATTTTTAAAATGGTACAAACCACCTTAAAGCTGCAGTTAGGGTTTTTCCAGTTTAACAAAAAAAAATCGCTATATAAATTTGTACGATCTCTTTGAAAATTTTTGACTTTTCTAATTCATTATCATTTCACAAGCAACAAGGACAAATAAACAATATATAAACTATTTCATATCTACAGACATTAAAATTAAATACATGTTAATATTGAAAAGCGAAATATCAATTTTCCTAGAACACAAATACATGAAGTTTTGTTGTTTGTGAAATTCCACATTTTGTTTTTCTATTCCATGCATATATTTAGTAGATAATAAAATGAATTGATGAGAGATATCAAACTATTATTGTTTTTATTATTGATTTAACCACGACCGCCTGTAGCCAATGCGTTAGATCTATAATATGGAATTTGCATCACAATTGTACGGACACGTGCCCAAAATACATCAAAACGACTAAGGCTGAACGCAGACGAATTAAGCAAAAATGTCTTTCAATGAAACATTCTGTTTCGAGGTGTTTATTTGGTTATCATGAGGTATTGTTTGATCAGTATGCCTTCCATATTATTTAAATGATTTGAATGACAGTTTTAACAGACACGTACAAATCCTTTTTTCCTCAGAACGCTTTTATTTGTTCGGTCTGCGTTTAGTCGTTTTGACGTACTCCCAGTAAAATTTCCGAACATTTAAGAAATACACCCAATAATTAAATACAATAAGAAAATATCTAAAACAAAGGCAATTACTTTGATTTTAGATATTATTCATATTAATTATATTAATTATAATTATTGCGTTTCTGTCTGTCGGTTTTTTCTGACTCACATAAAAGAAAAGTGTCGGCAATGATATGTATGTACAACAATGTTTTTAATGTAAACAAGTGCGAGTCAGCAATAACGTCTCCTTTTGTAATTGCTTATCGTTTCTAAATAACTGAATTAAATGATGCATTTTCTGCAGGGGCGGATTTAGGTATTGTCTTTATAGGCTGTAGCCCAGACCCCCATTCATTAAAAGGGTCCCCTTCATTATGTCTTTATAGAGTGGAAGCCGTTTATTGTGATCACTATCGGACCTGTGACTTTCTATGACTATGACCAGCTGATACCACTAAGGCTTAACACGGTAAGGATGCGCCACATCGAGGGAGCGCGGAGCACTGCCTCTGCCTGGACAGTATCTGTTTCTACAATATTATTTTAACTCAATTAAAAAAATTGGTTGTCTGTAAAGTCGGTTTACGGACGATAGTTTTACGTGATAACGTCATAAAGAAACATTGATGAAAAATTGCATACATTTATGAATTTAATTGAATTATTATCACAAAGAAGGAGTTAATTGAAAATTACAATTTTTTTCGATAAATTAACATTTATTTTCACTCGTTAATTAAAATATATTTTTTTTCATATCACCTGCATTGAAACAGCGAGTTTTGATCTGTTTTGGCAGTCGAAACATGACAATTTCAGACCAATGCGACTGTGTCAGTCAGAAACAACGTTGTTTCTGCCCTAGGGGAGAAACAACGTTGTTTCTGCCCGGCACATTTATTTATTATTTATTTTACGTCTGTCAGAACGGCATTTGTTTATTATAAACATGAAATCATAATCGTCTGACAGCTGTCGTCAAATCGTTATCAAAGATTTTAATTTTAATTCAATGCAGGTGATATGAAAAATAGTGTGTGTGGCAAGAGATGAAAGAAGACGATTTCAGACCAGGGCGATGACAGCCCTTGCTTCGCTCGGGCAGTCAACTCTCGCCCTCGTCAGAAATCGTCTTCTTTCATCCCTTGCCACACAATATACTATTACGGAGCTTATTGTAGAAGTTCTCGAACAAGCTCGCGTAGCCGCGTCCCAGTAGCAGAACTATTCTGACACTAGGGTCAAGCTTGCGACAGAGTTGCCGCGACACTGTCGCCAAGTGGTGAACACATTTGTAGGTGTCAAGCTAGAGCGACACGATAGCGATACGACAGTATGAATCATGATTTTTGTCTAATTTTTGGTAGTCACTTTCTGAATACGGAGCACAATTGGCACACAGCTAGTTAGATCACAGTCGACTATCTGATTTCAATGTATTTGTGATGGCCTGTCGGTACTCTCTCAATTGCTACTTTTATGACGCCCATTACAATTGCACAGCCCAAACAGCTGGACATTATTATCTTTCTATCAACAATTGTACATACTTACAACAATCCACACATAAGAACGTAGCAACCGTATTGATTGCTGACATTCGCGAGTAGTTGGTGGTCAAATGGATTTGAAATTTTATAAAATATTTTATTGACGAATTGAAAATATGTTGTATTTATGTTGTACTTGGTATTTGTGTACGTGCAGGACAATGGCCTTAGTAATTCTTAGTAATATAAACAACTTGCCCATAAAAACGCGCCGACGCTGTCGCAAGCTTGACACGCTCCATAAGAATGTATGGTGAACGTTTCTGTCGCCGATTTCCAAAAACGCCGAGCTCGACGTTTTTTCTGTCGCCAGTCGCAAGCTTGACAGCCTACATAAGAATCTGTGTTATACACTTTGTCGACGCTGTCGCGGCGACTCTGTCGCAAGCTTGACACTAGAGTAAAGGGTAGCCCTGACGTCATGCGAGAAGAGAGATAAATGTGTCACAAGCCAACGCTTGCGCCGATCGTGCCTCTCTATCACTTGTTCCGCGCTCTCGGTCAGGCGGAACGTGACATTGCCTCGTGAGTGTTGTCATCAATTTATAAGACGTTATCACGTCAAAAATATATATTAGATTTGCATTAAATCAGTAGGGGCGCTTTCAGTGATAGCTATTGAAAGTGATTTCTGTGGAACGATTGACATAAACAGTGTTTTCTTCCGTACATTTAATTTTCATTTCGTATTTTTGTCTTTTTCATTTATTGCAATTTTATGTTGCTATTTTATTGATATACTGGTAATATTTCAAAATAATAATTCATCTTTTATAATATATAACTATAGTGGTGACCTCCTAAGAAATACACAAGCAAGTTTAAGGGTGTGTCTTGACCCACTTTCACTAGGGTGCGATGAAGCGGAGAGAATGTGGCAATAGCCAATAGAATTCAACTTCAGAAAGCCAAGAAATCACTCAGTAGCGGCGACAAAAAATTCATAATTCATTTTCGCCAAAAGATAAAATATAAAAACTATGAATATACTTGCTCTGTCTACTAATTGATAACATAATTAATTAATTTTATAATTGCAATTAAGTGTACCATGTTCTAGAAAGTACAATTTTATACAAGTAAGCTTTAATGGATACTCGAAGAGATATATTATTTTTTGTCTTATTTAATTGGTCGCCAACGGAATGAATAACTTTGTGTTTTATATAAATATGTGTATTGTGTTATAGAAACATGGAAAGTTTGGTGGCATTTGGCGGTAAGTATGTCTTTTATTACATGCAAAGCTCAATTGGGAAAAGATTATTATCTAAAGAAATGTACAATTGTGTCGGTAAGTTGTTATAAAATTTTTTGGAATTTCCAAGAGAGAGTTATGGGGTTGGGGTAAATGAATGGACATAAAAGTTGGAAGATGCACAGTAGAGAGAATATTGTTCTCAAATTATTTCCTTTTGTTATTTTTGCTGTTAAAATAATGTATACAGAATTTGTTCCTTAATGAATTATATGAAATATTTACTTAAAAATTTTGCTTGGTTTCTTATTCCCTTCATTTATCATTTTTATCAAAATAAACCAAAAAAGACACTCAACCAAACTATTAACTGAGTTCGGGTCGCACGGCACTGGAAAAATAGACCTGCTGCTCTGGTGGCAAGGGTAGATGGGCGGAGCAATGGGGAAAGTGGGCATGACTACCTGGTTTATTGCGGTGTATTTCTAAACGTAGCTCCGCTATAGGTAGAAATCAGAATTGTTGTGATTGCTACAAACAAGTCATTTAATACAGTGGCGGCTCGTCAGGGGCGGCCGGGTCGGCCCGGCCGACCCATTTGAAATTACAAAAATAAATCTGATACTGGAAAATGAAATAATTTTTTTTCTACATTTATATTTTCTATTTTCAGAATAATGCTATTTTGTCCATATGCCAATCAAATTAATTTATTCAAACTATCACGAGCTTCAGTACATCAAATACAAAATCAGTCCGGCAGGCCAATTTGTTTTTAAAACTACCGCGCGTGAAAATATTGAACAAGCAAATCAAGAAAGGCTATTTTAAGGCGGTACGATTCGAGATGCTGCCGTCACATCAAGGGGAGTCCGGCTGGTCCGGCTGGCCGGCCCAAGTAATCGGCATTGTATCCCGAGTAACGCCAATAATTAATTAGCTAAATAACATATTTTTAATGAAATTGATAACTGGAAGTATCATCAAAAAGTAAACTATTTATTAATCTAATCATGAGGTAATCATTTCTAAGACCACAATGATGTTTGAATAGTTATTCTAGAATTAAATAACAGCGGCTATATAGCCGAATGGGACTTTAGCCTAAATATTAAATTTTGTTCTTAAAATCATGATAATTTTACTATATATTTATTGTAAGTCATATTTTTTGGCTGGTATATATATATACATATATATATATATATATATATATATATATATATATATATACAGGGTGTTTCACCTAAAAGGACCCCCCTCGGCATTTCGTTGTTTACCAAAATAATCGAATACGGTTTTCATAACCCTAAATGGGGTCGCCTAATGTACAATTCAGCAATAAACAGATTTACCTAACCATCCTCTAAGTATGCCAAAGCAAAATCAATTCTTGAAATTTTCATTCAATGGAAATAAAAACTATGTAGAAAGCATGTCGTCGAGACACTACATTAGTACAAGAAAAATCGTTTCTTAATCTTTGTTAGTTTGGAAGAAAAATGCCAAAGAAAAATTCACTTTACAGAGGTTTATTAAATCAGTGTTTTAAACACAACGGTAGCAATGAATGCAATGTCAGTATTAACAGTATTAACACAGTTTACTCCATTTTAAAGTTGAAAAGAGCTCATTATTGATCTTTGGATTTCCAAATTTACCTCAATGTCAGTATCTTATTAGATCATTTCACGTTAGCTATTTAATTATTTAATCATGCAGTAGCATCACCTGATAGAAAAACAATAAATTTTCTATCAATATTCGATTTTAGTAAATTAAAAATGTAATCAAAATTAATTACGTCAATCTTCTTTGTTCATTTCCAAGTAATAATCTGTTTTTTTCTCCTTAGGTATCGTCAGCATTTCTTGACAAATGTTGTAAACCATAGTATACGAATGGAATCTTTTTGAAACAGATCATCGGATATTATCACTTTAGTGATTTTATTATAGTGAAATTTTATTTTGTACTGATAGTGTTGAAATCCGATGATCTGTTTTGAATAGATACCTTTTGTTTACTACTATTTACTACATATCTTATGGAATGCTGACGGTAACATAAGCAGTTTTATCACACTAGGTCAGTGCAATTACAAGAAAACACAGACAATAGAAGCAAAAACGTTTCTTGAAGCTACTAGAATTAGATATAAAGAAGTAAAAGCTTCTCTCACCATAACTTCCATTTCGAAAAATGAGAATTTTGTTCCAATTTTCTTTTATAAAATACTATAATTATATATTATAATTATTATTATTATTACAATTTGTTATAACTTTCACGGGCCGACCCAAGTTCCAAATGCACGAGCCGCCACTGATTTAATAGAAAGGTAAGTAAAGAGTTTTATTATACGTTACTTAAAAATCAATATTTATTATGTTAAATAAAGAGAGGATACTGGTATGAGAACTAAACTGAATAAAGAACGCTAAATGCGGTAATGCCGGACTACAGTATCAGCAATCCGTATATATTAGACATCGGTGATATCTAGGCATATCTAGGCTGTTAGTCGTTGCACAAATTGTGCATCGCACAAGGGCACCCCATGAAAAATTCTTATATCCGTCTTTACATCAGCTAATGAAGCTTTTGTAAAAGTAATTAATTAGAAGGCTGCATGTTTCGACCATTCGTATTATCTACTATACACCTAAATATCTATTGTAAGTGCTTGGTCCGAGGTATGGCCCCGCCTGTTCCACTCTAAAGACGGCCCTGTAAACACACCATCAAGGGTTCATAACCTTCACTTACATATCGAATAAGCATTTTTCGTATAAAAAAATCGAAATATCTACAAGAATCGATTATTTCCTCAAAAATCGACTTTTTACAAATCGATTTATCTTTAAACGAAAGAAATCGATTATTAAATAATCGAGATTACATCCCTAACTGCGTCAGCATGGAATTGCACCTTTAGATAAACGATCAAACCAAAATGGCTATAGACATTCAACTAAAATGTTTCCAAATAAAGTAAATAATTACGTAGCCGTGATATAATCTTGTAAAGTCTTACCGTTACGAAATATTTATAAAAAATTTATAAAAACAAAGAAAAGACTGAACTTACCCAAAATACTGCCATCGTGACATAAAACCGATACTATATCACAACCCAACAATTGCAAAGCCAAATCCACAACTGAACTCAAATATGGCTACCGCACGCTTGTGTTATCTAAAAAAAATGGATATAAGGCATACGCTCAATGTTGCCACATCTACTTCTACAAAGAAAGTTCTCCCACCCCAGACACTAAAAAACGTTTATTTTGAGGGAGGGCAAGGGAGCAATTGCACCCCCTTCAACTATTTAATACCAATATAAATTTGTTTTGTAGATAACAAATTGGTTTATTAGAAGATTTCATAAAATTATAATTTTTTATCTAATTGATTCAACCAACAAATTAAATAAAACATAGAAATATAAAAAAACATTCAGTATTTCTGTTTTTTCCTATTCGTGGTACTGCTCACACAACAAAAATCCACTTATTTTGTCTTATTTGTGAATTCAATAAGAAATTGTGAAATCAAGAATATAACTTGTATTCTCACTATAATCGAATTTTTTGACTCTGAAGGGTAGCCCAATAAATATTGCTGTCTCTGGATCTTTAAATAACACTGACAAACTCGCCGTTATCCATGAAGCTCCGTAGAAATGATGGACCCGAATGATCTTCCCAAGTAGACAACCTATTACCTGCGGTTTATACTAAAAGAACCCTATTATTCCATTAACATTAAAGGCTATATTTGTTTGAAATATATTCTTATAGAAATTAACAATTTATGCGATTCCAAAAATGTTTTTCTGTGTCGCACTCTCAGAAGGTGTTCAGGGAGTGCATGAAAACGGTCTTCCAAATTTCTAATATTTTTAACTATTTATTTCTATTTGATTTATTTCTATGGATTGACAATTACAATAGGAAGTTTTGAAAAATTCTAATTATTTAACTTAAACATTATAAATTCAGCACTCTTTTATAGTAAGAACGTCAACACAAACAGGAGCTGTTCACTAACCCCTCCAAATTTTCCAACCAGGCACAACTATTTAAAACTGTGTGAAAAATTAAGGACGGAGTTAACAGGTCCACCAACATGTCTTAAATGAAGGTCGCGAAGATAAGTCGGCTCAAGTTAAATCAATTGTACTTAAGCCAACACAAAACCACAAGAAATAATGGGTCATCTTATAGGGCGAGTATAAGAAGGAAATAATACATAATCAAATTTCACAAAATCGCTATATGATTAATAAGAGGAAGTGGAAATGGCCCATGCCATTTTTACGAATTGCTTTCATTTCTGTTGTTTATGGTAATTTTTTATTTGATTGTGAAAATTGTACATATTTTGGTTAATTTATCTTAAAGTTTGAGATTAATAAAAGATTATGTTGTTTAAGGTAACATAATGTCGAACAAATGGCAAGCGTTGCCAGATAGTTAACAGCGTGAAAGCGTGGTGTACTTACTAGAAAAAGTGGAAACCCATAACAGCAATAATAAACCTAATTCACCATATTTATTAGACAGTAAGCCAATGATTCTCTTATCGGCGTATCTTCAAATTTTAGTGGAGCTTTTCTATCTAACAGTTTTCCTATGAGTGCAGGGCTGCGAATTATCAATTTTCAATCAACATTTTTACGGATTTACAACACATTTTTGGATCTCTCCTCAACTCGTCGCATGCGTGTAGGCGGCTTTAGAAATTGCATGCTTCAATTACATTGTGATTATTATCATTTCAAGGTTGTCAGTGTCGATGATTCCCTTCTTCATGATAAAAGGTTTATACGTTGTTTATTTTTCTTCAATATAACTACAAATTTTAATAGCCCTAATATTTGAGAATAACATACTCAATCATTATAGTTAACATAATTAATATTAATAATAGAAATTTCGATTTTGTTAATAATAGTGGATTCAGTGCCGTACTTTAAGGGGACTACACTGACATCTGCTACGGCACCAGTTTCCAATGAGGCATCAAATCACATTCGTTTGAATTTTTAATATGTAGACATATATTAAACAGGACGCTTGTAACCCATATTTGCGTCGGGCGCGATATATTCCCAGTTCAGCTCTGTGTGAATTGTGGATTTTTGCCAAGATAAATTATTAAAATTATTTCAAACTAAGCTTCACCATAGAATGTTATATTCCACTTAACATCTTCCAGACAACTGGAATAATTTTTGTGAACGTGTGATAAAAAATTGTTGATTTGAGACTTTCCGAGTGTTCCCACAGGAAAGTGTTCGTTGAATTTCGTAAAGGCATGGTAGGGCAGTTTAGATTTTTCAAATTTCAAAGAAAAATCGTTACTTTTATAATTTCGTACGATGTTTTAGAAAAGTTTTCAGTTTTCTAATTTATTATCATTTCATACTCAACAAGGCTAGGGTGTCTATACGACTCGATTTTCCCGGATTTGTCTGACTTTTAACTTTCCTGTCTCGGTCTCCGGACGATATCTTCCGGGGCAGTTAATTTTTCTTTTGCTAGACCTCCAAACGAAAATTAATTTGTATTTAATATGCTAGAAAAGAGGTGTACTGATTTATTGAAAGAAATTGAATGTAAAATATTAAAATAAATAAGTGCCTTTTTTATAAAACTCATATATTGACATGTTACATAATTATTATTACTATTATTATGGATAATAAATACATGATGCAATAATCTAATAATTTTTGGACTTTGAAAATATGGACACCCTGAACAATCATGCCCAGCTTGTACATAAAAATATCTCAAAGAGATTTAATTAAACATATTTGATTTACTTTGTTATAAATCGACTGAACGAAATTGAACCTAAAATAGGTCGATTCAGCTTGGTTGATGAAACTGGTTCTACTTTAAATTAAAGGAAAATGTTAATTAAATAAGTGGAGACAGTGGTGCACCCAGGGAGCCTGCAATGGAGCAATTGTAATCTCCTTTAACTATCTATCGATATAAATTATTTCTTATGTGGAGACATTAAAATTATTGATAAATTAAATACATTTTAATATTGAAATTCTAAATATAAATTTTCGTAGAACTCAAACATCTCCAGTATTGCTATTAGTTTATCGTTTGTGAAATTCCACATTCTGAAAGTGTATTTTTTTTATTTTGCATATAGGGTATGAATAATAAAGTGGAAATGCTTAAACTGTTATCTAAGAGATTTCACATCATAATTATTATTATTATAGATTTAACGACAGCCGCCTGTAACCAGATAATTTGGAATTTGCAAAATAATTGTTCTGTAAAATAATTGAAAACATAAAAATATAGGCAAGACATAACAAAACATAAGCTGAGACGATCAAGAAAACCTTCTACTTGTTTGAAACTATATAAAGTATATAAAAAAAACAACAATAAACAAAAACAGAATATTCTAATGATATATAGCATGGATGATCAATTGTTATTCCACAGCAAACGAAAATTTCTAAACGAATGAAATGCGATTTTTCACATTATTAATAATATTTATATTAATTATAATTATTGTGTTTGTTATATTAGACGTATTATAATTTGTTTATAATCAGTGGCGTAATGGAAAATTTTATGGCACCTCAAAAATGTAATTTGACGGCATCACTCTTTATTTTTTGATTTCATGATTTCCTTATTATTTTTTTCTTTTTTATGTCTTCCATAAGTAAAGTGACCGTTCGTACTGATTTTTACATTACAGTACTGGATTTTTGAATCTTAGTTCTGGTTAATTTTGATATGTAATCAGTATGCAAAATCTACGGATTTAGACACAAAATCAAAAATTATTAACTTATCAAAAAAAATCTTATCATAATCTATTGAACAACGCATGCTATTTGATCAGAGACGGATTTAGGCATGGTCTTTATGGGCTGCATCCCAGGACCCCGTTCAATTAAAAGACCCTTTTTATACAAAGCCTTGCATCCCAAAATCCTCAAATAAACTAAAATAGTTCTTTAATGCCTGCTGCTTATAATTTCTCCTATTTATAAAAGGGTAAACATAAAACGTTCTTCGACGAAATGATGAATGAGTGGTTACAATTATCTAACCGCAACTTGGGTTAATTAGGTAGTCCTCCAAATTTCACAACCCGCCCCTGTATCTAAGATATAAATGTCCTGGATTTAAATTTGAAAAAAATCGTAACCTCATTTGTAATTGAATGTATTTATTTTTTATCATTAAAAATAAAAATCTATATCACTTTAATACGTAAATAAATCATTTATTATGAAACTTGCAACTTTGGAATGATAATAGACACTCGAAGAATGTGTCGCATGTGTTTTGAAATGGGAAAGATTTCAATTTGCAAACCATCTGCTGTAGGTTTTTTCCATTGTTTTTTTCTGACTGACAAAGAAAAGTGATCTCAATACGATGTTTTTAATGTAAACAAGTGCGAGTCAGCAGTAACATCTATTTTTTTTAAGGTTACTGACTTGAATGATGCATTTTAAGCAGGGACGGATTTAGGCCCTGATCAATAAAAGGACCCCCTTCATAAATAGTTTATCCAGTGAAAGTCGCTTATTGTGATCATTATTGGACTTGTAATTGAATACAATTTATTACAAAATGATACAACCTACCAATATTTATTGAAAACTTGTATTATCAGAATTGATAACAATAACCGAATTTTGTTTATAATAAGCGGTTTATTCTTATTTGATTTTATCTGATGTCGACTGATTCGATTATTTGTGTTTATAATGTTCGACTGTATTTATAAAGCAATCAAATAAAATAAAAACGTTCTCCAATGTGTGGTGCCTATAAATTTTCCAATTAATAAAAAATAGCGAATGAGTCGCTATTACTAATCCCAACTTTGATTGATTTATGGCCGAAATAAGACAATCATAATAAGAATTGAGCTACTCGGTGTGAGACTCCATCGATAATAAACATGTCGAAAACATTAACTTGTAACTTTTGAAAGTTGTCCAAAACTGAAGAACGAATCAGATCAGGAGAAAGTACAAAATTAGTTGAATATGACAATAACCATCTCATTATGAAATAAATATAGGTCAATACCACTGCTGACCACAGCAACGTATGCATTGAAATAATTATCGTTTTTCTTTCAAATGAATGTAATCATCTTATGCCGCCTGCACACTAACGTCGGTGTTACGTCGCGTTCGTCTATCAGCGTCGAACGAAAAACGAACAGCGATAAAAATCGATGGTACTGTGGATGACCATTTTGTATGGTTGTTCATCGTACAAATAACGCTTTCCGCCGAATGTGGAGAATACCACGACCATAGTGTGTAGCAGGCATAAGATGCTTAGAAAATCATTCGAAAGAAAAACAATAGCAAGGTCAATGTCAACATTGCTGTACTCAACAAAGTCATATATCGGGACACAGACGTATAGTTACTTATCAATGAGTTGCTTATTTTAAACACAACATTTCGTATTTTTAGCAATTTTTTTCCATTTACCAGAAGGTAAAAACTAAATGAGAAGTTTTACTAGTGACGGAGTCATAAATGAAGACACTATACTCTTAAATGAAATAGACTGTACATTCAATTAATCCACAAAAATATTGATCAGTGACTCAATGCGCCTTCGTATATTTGCCGCCATGGGCTTCAGCCTACCTAACCTAGTCTTAGGGTAAATCACTGGGTAGATCCCCAAACAATGTTCGTCCATGGCATCCAAATTTTATAATAAACGCGGTACATTTCATTTTCAATAAACTTTAACAATGAATGATCAAATAAAATATTTTTGATATCTCTCTTCTATCAAATCATAGTAAACACGCATGCACATGTGCATTAAAATGTGGGCACGGCTTAACAAAAGATGAGGCTAAGAAATGCTTGTCTAAAATTTGACGATAACACTATTGTTGAGTTACTGAATCTACAGAATTAAGAGCGCTAAACACCAGCTGATCAGCAGAAACATTAACATCTCTTCCCCTTACGTCTTCGTCTAACCCGCATAAGCCAACAAAATTATAAAGATGTTTTAACCGCCGGCTTAGAAGTTTGTCTTTTTCTACAGCGCATGAAAGAATAACGTAGATATATCATAAGCTTATTGACGTATTGTCGATGCTTACATTTAGATAAGAAAGCCAGTTTGCAAACTAGCAACAACGCCAGAGATCGGAGAACACTTATTGTATTGGTCTTTTATACTATCGCAATTGGTTCTTGATATATTAATTATTGATTTTTGATCTTTTCTCTCGCTTTCTTGCAATCTGTGGGAGTGATTTTGTGAAATGGGACGAAAGTGTGTAACAGGAAGCCAGGGAAGCGCGCTATTTGATTTGACTAATGAGCGCGAGAGGTATTAAAGTTGGCCGTCAGATGGTACCAACGACTTTACCAAGAGGTCGGTACTGTAAGCCAACAGTGTGTGCATCAGCTGTGCACTACAGTGATTCTTCGTTACGTAAAATTATTTCAAATAATACCTGAATCATTTTTTTCAGGATACAATGTTAATGCTTATTACCAAGGTGAGATGTCAGATGTTACACAACATATGCGACTACTGTAAGGCTCGCTCGTTTAATTTTTATATAAAAACCTAAAAGTAATAATTTTTTCAGATAGCGCTGCTGGTGCGGAAGTAAAAACACTCTGTACCAAACTGTAACAATATTGACTACATATTAAATTAATTAGAATCAAACTGATATTTATGAAAAATCATTCCGTAAAATACCGTCGCCAACAACCTATTAATGCTGTAATTAATACGCTATTATGTAGTCACTGCTGCAAATTTGACTAAATTGTAAAACTGTGAAGCGTCAGACTGTCCATGAAAATAGTATCAATCTTTTAAAAAATTAAACAGTTTTCCTGCCTCGCTAAGTGATACGATGAAAATATAAAATCAATCATCAACCACCATTCATAGGTCTTCACTATTTTCTCGAATTGGTAGGCCTCTGCTATATCTTGGGTCAATTAGTTCAGGCAAAACACAGTTATAATAGAAACCTTTCAATTTGCTCTCCATTTTATTTTACCAAAAGTTATTTTCCCTTTGAATTTGGAAACAAGTTCAATAGCCGATATTATGCAGTTAAAAAATGATATGTGAGAATTATTTATCAATTTACTTTTTGCACTAACATCCCCAGCAGAGTCCAGATGATAAAGTAACAAAAATCCCTATTTGTTGTATGTAGCTATCCTTGTATTTGGAAATAATAATTATGGTTTATTGTCAAGTGAAGGTTCTCCTTTTCATCTAGTAGGACATATTTAATGATTTTTAACTTTATGGCCTCTTTTGGAGTTAATTTAGAAGCAGATGAAAAACACTTAACTTCTATTAGACAATTGTTTACCACTAATCCGGACTAGCTCCGAATATACCATCGTCTGTATCAACAAATAACCCGCAAGATTGAACCTCTACATTAAACACCCGTTCAAATTGTTGGATAGCCAGCTGTTCACTATCTGCACTATATTTTGAGTATTCCGTTCAGAATTAGTATACAATAGCTGTTTGACTTTATTGGCACGTTTAGTGCTCTTTCGTATTTTACAGATCTCCAAAAAATTTGAAGCAGTCAAGCGTATAGAGCGCTCCTGGTGCCCTGCGGGATTTCCCCCTTGCCATCGTGTCATTTTTTCTTACTCTTCGATATCCAGTACATTTTTGCTCAAATGAGCTAAAAATGCCACTCTCTTTAGAATTTAGAAAACGGCTATAAGTAATTGTCTAGACGGTTGCATGTATCGATCATTGTTATTACGGTATGTTTGGCTGTGTGATATTATGTCATTCAACTAAAGGATACTAAAATATACTTCACACAAGGACGCTCGACACCTAAACAGCGGCTCTGTATAAATCATCCGGAATTTTTTTATTCGCAGTCAGGTAAAAATGTAACATGACGTTGTCTGGCAGTAGAAAGTGCATGGCCTGAGATATTGGCCCCGCTCGTCGCGCTCTAAGGCCGATCGCAGAATGATGCGTCAAAAACGTTGTTAATCAAAGCGGTTTTGATCGAATTTATAAACTCAATGCAAACTGATCGGACAAAAACGTTGTCATACCAAAACACTTTTTTATTTTGACGAACATTTTGTTCTGCCTCGCAACGTTTTCATACAAAATCGATTTTTTAAATAATAATATATATAGCCCTTGATCAGGGTAATGCGAGATTGTCTTTCGGCACCCTTTGGTCGACGCTTTACACCACAAATTGTAATTCAGTTTACGTTAAATAAATAATTATTACCAACATTTTCAAAAATTAAGTTTTATTCCAAAAATCAGCACTTATTGAATTTAAATTAAGTTATCAACAGAACTGATCCAGCATGGTCCCAAAAGAATAATAAGTGTTATGAGCACAACTTGTTCTTGATACGATGTTTAATTAAAGTGAAAAGTTGTAAAATTCTCAAATCTCCTCAGAATGAAAATTTTAATATAATTACGCATACATAAATTAATTAATTTTACTTTACAGTTACTTTTACAGTTGTAATTATAATTATAATTATTGCTATTAACAAATAGATGGCAGCATGTCATTCGGTGAGTTCCTCTTTTGTTTGGGAACTGCACCTCTTTGATCCTCGTTTTTTTCTCTATTTCCTGAGACTTGTTCGCTGTTTGATCATCATCATCAAAACAATCATCTTTACTATCATCATTATCATCAATTGTCTGAAAGTTGGAGTCACTACTCGTAACATCAATAAATAGTTTTTGGGACAACTCTTTTACTCTAAGAAACTTCGCTGCATTTCTCTTGGAGGCGTCCTTAAGAGCGACTCCCGTCTTCTAAATGGATCAATAGCAATCTCCATATCACTTGGCACAGTAGCTTCACCCAGAACCTCCAGCTGGCTTCTCCCAGAGGTACATAGCGATTGCTGGCTGACGATCGGGTGCAGCTCGCCCTCCAGCTGCGGATCCCGGCCTGTACTGGGTTCTCTAAGCCCTGCTCTGTAAACTTGTTTTCCGTTACCTGTACTGATTTCCATTTTTTTGTTGCTGTTTTCCCTTTTCTCGTTTGTTATCCGACCCTGAATTCTACCGAGGCTGGTTACCCCATCTCCAGCAGGGTTGTTCGGGATAACAAGGTCCACCACGTGGAGGTGAGGATAGGTGATAGACAGTGAGAGTCTAAGGCCGGGTTCAGCTTCCGTCCCTTATTCAATTCCATTTTCAAGGTCCGTTTAATTTAAGAGAGAATAAACAGATGGGAATGCGTTCAGCTTAAGAATTTGTTCCTTAGTTTAAGAAAAGTCTGTTATGCCGTGTTGCCGTTGTCTGGAGAATGCGTTGCTCATTAATAGGGTAAATTTAAGGGATGTTTGGTCCGAATTTTTATTCAGAAAGTTGTCGATTGGGTGCATTTTGCAATATCACCATAAAAATTATATTTTCTTTTGATAGAATCACATACAGAGAAACTATTTGCAAATATTTACATTTTAAATATAATCAAGAACCAAAAATAATAATTCTATTATGTAATTTATTCTAATTAATTATTTATTTATTCTTCTTACTCTTTACAATCGAGAATAATAATAATTTAATTTCTTTTCGAGTTTTCGGTCAAATTTTATATACATATATTCTATTTTATAAATGAAATATAATAACTGATTTTCTTTTAATTATAATTAAGTAATTTTCTTTCCACAATTTTTTGCATGAACCTATCGCAGGTTTTATTTCTAATTATTCAAATTATAGTCTATTGAAATTATGAATGAATCTTCAATATCAATTAATTTTGATATCAATTTGTTAATTTTATACATATTTCAATGGCGAATATTCTCCTTACATTCAGTTTAAAGGCCCGATTTCGGCAGTTTAATTTGGGTCGTTCTTTAAGGGCGCTCGCCCCTTTGAATTTTCAAGATAAACGCAAATTCTCTGTTTAGCATCGTTTGTGACAAAGTCAGCCCACAAACTCTTTAAAGGTAAGCTGAACTCGCCCTAACTGACACCAAAAGCCAGGGTATCATGTATTAGGTATCTGCTCAAACAGTAGGTAATGATGATTACCGTTAATAATGCGGCATCAATTTATTATTCAGAGAGGATTATTATGTGTGTCAAAAAATCAATTTACCTCAATTATTTTTTTTATTAGTGTATTTGTTATTATTACTTTGTTGGCGAAGCCAATAAAAATCAAGTTTTCAACATTGATTGTTGTCAAAAGTTTAAAACACTTCACTTTTGCCACTGTTCTTATAATTTTTGTACTTCATTCAAAATAATAATATTATTCAGAGGAAAAATAAAGTTATTAGCTGAACATTTGTGATATTTTATGTAAAACCAGTTGATTTACTTTTTCTAGAAATTAACAAAACTTATTAAAACCATTAAATCAACAAAACTTTAAACAAACTCTATCCTTATTTTTATTTGTTGTTTCAACAGGATTAGTTTAGAATCTACAAACGACCCATCTTCACAAATATACAACAAAAAATATTTCAACATATTACTCCTGCTGAGAAGCAAGTAAAACTTTGTTTTGTAAAATATCCTTGATCATCGCTGCTATAGTTTTGGTTGACTATTATTTCCCTATTTATAATGTTCCGTGCAATTACCTGTTCTGATTTGAATTCAACAATAATATTGTTTATACTCGGTGCAAGTGAAATTGTATTCTTATTTTAACATTTGGCGTGATTATTGATCATATATACAGGGTCGGTCAACTCAAATAGAAACATAGGAGAACTATATAGTTATAGTAATGAAAACTTAAAATGAAAAGATCGAAACTTATATTTACAACTAGAATTACCAAAAACTGAAAAATTTGTCCTGGAAGATATTAATTAGGAAGAAATACAGGAATACAGCAACTTTTTAAATCAATTAATTAATGATACTAAACAAAAACTAAGTTCCTACTTAAAATTCATTGGAAATATGGTAATGAGTTAGTAGAAATTGGATTTATTCACAAAAATATCCAGTTGGCAATTGGAAGAACACGTACAGAATTCGTAATTAATCGGTCACATTAACCATACTTACAAATTATTAAAAGAATGTTAGAATCAAACGACGTTGTATTTTGGCCGTTTGTGGCTGAAAAAACAACAGTGATGTAAAAGGTGATCCATTTGTTTGAAGTACAATAATTTGCAATGTAACGAAGAAATAATAAATATAGGAATAGCAAAAAAATAGCAGTACAGTTTGAATATTACTGTCTTTTTACTTTGAGAAATAAATTTACTGCTTTTATATTGAGGAAATGTAATAAATTTAAAATATTTGCCCTTCTTAAAAAGTGACTATCGTATTAAAAAAAAAGTTTTCTATGAAATATTTTATGACTGATACGTAGGAAATTGTTGAAAAAACAGATTAGCACTGGAATTTAAAAAAGGCAGTAAGTGAACTTTACTGCCTTTTTGCTAAGCACGGCAGTATAGTGTCCGATATATTTTAAAATAAGTGAGACAATAGAGTTGTAAACCGATCGTTGATTCTTATTCCAAATACCCGAAAACAGCAGATTTAAAAAATGAATTATTGAGCAATAATATCATTAGGTAAAATGAGTATTTGTTCAACGCAGAAAGCCAGATATAATCATTGATATTGAATGGTCTAAATTGCATTAGCCCGAGATAACGGCAATCAATTGATTTGATCGAGACACACGATCAGAAAGTTATTTCTAGAACATCGTTAGAATATAGAAGACACAGAATTCACCAATAAACGAAAATATTTCACTTCCCGCACAGTTTTGATTTTTTTCTATTAATAAGAAATTATTAAATCAGAAAAAGTTGATGAGTGTTACGATACACATTTGCAAATGCGGCAGCAAAAACAAAAGCATTATTATATGAGAAACTCCAAAACTTTACCTTCTCAATGTTATTGATAATGTTACAGTACAAAACCTTAGAGCTAATAAGTGAGAAAAGCCCGAACAACTCTAAAATTAGATCCATATAGTCCAAAATCGTGTCTTATCCATGGATGATGAATTTTCGGTAAGAAATCTAAAAAGAAATATAAAAAAGTACCAATTAATACTGTTGACGAAGAAACATATGATAACATTTGATTCCTACTCATACCAGTCAGATAATTCTATTAAATACTATACAATTGAAACTGATAAAAATGAGAACGTTAAGATTCACTATTACCTCAGTAATTGCTTATAAATCTGATCATTATATAACACGTAGGGGTAGATCAATTAAAAGACTAACTTACTTTAAAGACTATACTTAATAAGGTCTTATGAATTTTGATTTTGAAACATCAATTGAACTTAGACAAAATTAGTACCAATCTGTATATTATCGCTTTTTTTTGGAACACTGCTTATGGTAAAAATTGCCGGAATCAATAAATTGTTACAAAAAATTATTTTGACCATTTACATTGTCTGTAAATATTTGAAGAGTTTTTGGTAAGGAAAAGAAGTTATAGGGAGACTTCATCTTATTTTCCCACTTTAGAATAGTTAGCAGATTTTTTCATTTAGAAAGGATTACTTATAATCATTCGCTTGATGCTGACTGTTCTTATTCATTTGCAATCATTTAAATTGTCTCTTCTTGTTACAAGTACATTATGTGGGTGCTTTTTTAATGAGTCAAAATTAACTTATTCGTTTCTGAGATGTACAATGAGTTAAGAACGACTCATTGATATTACTTTAGTATCTATAGAACAATCGACAACGGAACCGCTTGATTACTCAGTATAATTAACAAATTTTAATATAGAGATAATATATTTCCTATCAAATTTTATATTCTTTTGCAAAAATTAATATGAATGCCATTTTTCTTATAAATCGTTTCATTGTTGTAGCGGGTGCCAACCTCACGATTTGCTTATGCATATATAACGCAACTTTTTCTGTTATTTTTGATACATACTGAAGATTAGATATCCATTTGGCTGCAATAGCATTATATAACTTTTCATTTTCCATATAAAACATTCATCTAAATGATTACAACATTTATTGTTGTCTTCATCTTAGATTTTTTTTAAATCAATTCAAATTATAACTTAATTAGTTGTGTGAATTACTAAAATATTATTTGATTTCCAATTACATGTCTAGCCATTTTTTGTACAGGAAGATTGGCTAATGTCTTAAAATCTTGAATAAATCTAGGATTAGATGCAACTAATGATTTTGCTTCCATTGATAATATAAGTTAATGTTAATTTCGACGACAAAGATGTGCAATATTTTCTGCTTTCTCATGCACGATTATTAAAGATTTAGGTAACTCCATTCTACATAATTGCGTTACTAACTAGTAATTATTATTTTTACACGATGCTCTACTCTTAAAACAGAATAACGTATTTCCTGTTACACGATTCCGAACCAGCAGTATTGATTAAAAGAAATCACTTGATATCGGTTTACTGTAGATGTTTAAAAAACAGAAATAGACTCTGGTGATTGAAATAGAGATGAAATAATTTACAAAATATAAGAGAATCATGTAAGAATCAGATAACGGGAATTATGTAAGTCCTTGTTAAACTATAACGTGATTATTCAACCTTGATAGTAAACAACTCTAAACTAATGACAACTGAATTGTCCTTTATTTTGGGAATCCCTTTATAATGAAGTATTATTAAAAAAATATGAAGCGGAAGTAATTGAATCGATTATCATACTATAATCACCATAGGTCATACTTGTCTGCAGTTCTAATTGAAATAATCATAAAAAATGATATGTTCATAACAGAGAATTGAATTAGGTTAATATTTATTATAATCCTCAGTAAAAAAATATACAACAATAGTGGATTAGACAACAATAGTGGATTAGACAATTACAGCTAGTATTTATATCCGCTTTTGAGGGATATTAAATTTAATTTATTATCAAAATTCAAATAGTCATGACTCAAACTGGAATCGTTCTTAAAATTCTTCTATTAATAAATTTACTTAAATTTATTTTAACTAAATCAAGTTTGTGAATATTTATTTAGTGAAATTAAAATTAATAATTATTTAATTTCAGATAAGATGTGTACATTATTGAATGGTGATCGTGGTATTTGTGTTAATTCACGAAACTGTCCTCATTTAAGAAATTCCAATGTTACATATACTGTTTGCGAAAATGATTTAATTTGTTGTACAATATCTGCCAAAATTGTAACACCTAATAATATCCACATAACTACATCTTCCCCTAGTTCAGAAGGTACTAGTTATTATATGTTAATGTTTTTATAAATTTCATACAATCAATTTTGAAATTCAGCTCCTGTTATTGATATTACCACAAAAAGAAGTCCAATAACTGAAAGTATTGCAATAATTAGTAAGTTGAGGTTTTACTAAATTTCTTAAGCTTATTTTATATTGTTTTCTAGAATGTTCAGAATACAAACGTAGACTTATCAAAAGAGCTTCTATAACTACATATGTATTTGGTGGTATAGAAACTAAAAGCAAAGAATTTCCACATATGGTAAGTACAATATTATTCCGATTCTACATATTTTTATTTAATTACATTGTTTTTGAAAGGCTGCTCTAGGTTATGGTCAGCCAACCAATCCTGAATGGCTGTGTGGTGGTAGTTTAATTAGTGAACAATATGTGATTACGGCCGCACATTGCCTTGTTTCGTCCAGTTTGTAAGTATCCTTTTTTTCATTTTGTATCTACATTAAATTTTAAATCTATAGAGGTAATTTGGTCGTAATCCGTCTCGGCGACCTCAATTTAAAAAGTAATTTCGATGATGCTCGTCCTGAAGACTTTGGTGTTGCTAAAATCATCTTACATCCACAATATTATTTACCACAACAGTACAATGATATTGCTTTGATTAAAATGAATCGCTCAACAACCTTCAATCAATATATTGCGCCAATATGTTTAGATACCTCGCATATTTTATTAAGTACAGATTTTATTGCAACTGGATGGGATCGAACAGAACTTACTGGTCAACAAAGTGATACATTAAAGCAAGTTCATTTGGATTATTTCCCAAATGACCTGTGCCAAAATACTTTTGCACAAATATCACCAGAAAGCTTACCAAATGGCATAATAGACCATAGTCAGATATGTGCTGGTAGTTATGTTGAAGAAAAAGACACATGTCAAGTAAGTTAACACTTTGCTTTCTACTATCTGAATCTCATAAATGTATTTTTAGGGTGACTCTGGTGGACCGCTACAAATTGAAAAAGATAGCACATTGTATTTAGTTGGAATTACTTCATTTGGTTTAGCTTGTGGTATCCCAAACAGTCCTGCTGTTTATACCAGAGTATCTTTTTATATCCCATGGATAGAACATATTGTATGGGGATAATTTAGCGTTGCAAATTAACTGGAAGACCATTAATCATTGTTGATAATGAAATTGATTGCAAAATACCATATGCCAGTATTTTAAGATTACATAAATTACTTGATCGTCTTCTTGATTTAGAATGATTCTTTTTTATGTGAGTCATTTTGATGTCCTGATTGATAATAAATAGTCTCCAAAATTACCTGTAAATTAATACATATTTAAAAAATAATAAAATTGCTACGCAACTAATACACATAAATTAATTTAAATGTTTTTTTTTATATTAATGTTTAATTATGTTATATATTTCCATTGCTCTTCTGATTACTTCTTCTTAATATAAACTATATTGTTGGATATTCTATTGATAGATTTCAAGAATGGTTATGTGATAACTTTAATGATAATAATTGAAATACTCGAATATAGTAGTGCTTCGAAATAGCTCGAGAACTTTTTTATGTGACTACTCGGTAAAACTTTAGTACTGTTTCAAAAGTCTCGAATGTAATTAGCACGTTTCAATGATTTATTTACCAGTATTTAATAATCCTGTTAGTCAAAATTTAAGATGAGCTCTCATCGAAGATATAGGGCCAAGGACAATTCGGCCAGAATCATGACCTCTCGTCTTGTCATGTGGACAATTCGGCCAGGGTAAGTGAAGGTAGTTTTTTGATTGTGATTAAAATTAACAGTTGTGAGAGTGTTAATAAATATTTAAACGTGGATACTAAACCTAACCAGGAGTTTTTTAAAAGACTACCGTCTGAGTATAAAAATGAACAAATGTCTAGTTTTCATTTTGTAAATATAGTTGCTCATTATTTTGATATTATGGAAATATTTCATTTGATATTTTATTATCTAGTAGCTATTGCATTTTTTTTAACTTCTAAGCTTATCGATTTGTATTTGGCATATATCTGTGGGGAGAAACCAAACCTCAATTAGATTTTGCGTATGATGAACAATTGTTAAGTGATACCTGTTAGTCCTGGAACCAGAAGATTGACTTGATCGGAGATTGTGGAGAACGGCTTAGTGGCAATTGAGTGTATATACCCCTTCACAGCCTACATCTCTGCCTCTCTGAAGAGTTGTGAATTTCTGACAACCCATGGTGCGTTGAAGATCGACCAGAGAAATTTATTCTGGAGTGTTTGAAATCGGTGAATGGAAGACTTGTGAGTGTGACCCCACGTTAGTGAGCCATACGTGAACGTGGGTCTAATGATGGATTTGTACAAGTGAAGACTGTTATTTATGGTTAACTTGCTACGGCGACCAGTTAACGCATAGAGTTGGGACATGACGTAGTCAGCACGTTTTTTGGCATACAGGATGTGGCTCTTTGAATGTAAGTCGGTCATCAAACACGACACGTATATATTCTGCTTCCGGCTTCCATTGTATGGGTCGGTCATACATATGGATAAGGTCGTGGGGCTGTTCTAACTTACGGGTGACTGCCTTTTGCAGTTTATGACGAGCTGAGCTGGTGGGTCTTTATAAATATTGTGAAAGAAGAAAGCCCTGGTAGACTCCTGCTTCTATGGGGTGTACTTCCGAAATATGACTGTGAATTCTCTACCCCCGCAATGCTTGATCCATAAGCGCAGCATGTACAAACAAAGTTTTAGGGTGAACTGAAATTAATTTAAAAAAAATTGATGAATATTTGTGAAGATATTGTTATAGTATTAATTTAAAATACGATTTAAATCGACGATATCTAGATACTAAAATAATATGAATTACAGTGTCCGAAGCAGATTTAGTGTGATTGAAGAATTTCTATTAAAATGTGAAATTCTAACGAAACACCAGATAATATTATAGCTGATTCAAATATAGATTATTTGTTGATTTAGACTGCTGTAACTTGATGTAAATGCATCAAATTCTAAATTATTTCCATGATCCAGTCTTATCAATAATTAATTAAATTTATTATAATGTAAATGAATATTATAAGGTAAATGAATAAAGTTGTTAAAAGCAGATATCAAGAACGACGCTCTTCACCAATGGTCGGCTTGTACTGCGCGACAACCGCACGACATTCGCTCTAAGTTAGGGTGGCTTATAAGTTCGGACTCTATTTATTATAGAATCCTAACTATTTGTATAGCAGGTTTGGAATATGGCACTTGGAATAGATTACCCTTAAGTCATTATTATTATTTTAATATAACTCTTAAAGCAGGTTTTTTGTAATTTATTTTCCTGCAAGACATAATCATACCATCAAACAATCATTATACATTGTCAAAAAACAAAAATTAAAAAGTTATCTTCGAAAACAATAATTTGTAGATCTTAAAATACTGTAAACCAAACATGTTAAATAGTGCTAGGAGTTACAGAAACCATGAAAGGCAAATAAATGGAATATTATGTACTCCGATACCTATAGAAATTATTCTGAACAAAGATATTTGAATTGAATTGAACACCGAAGTCAATCTACTTAGGTCGGGCACGGTTAGTACTTGGGTGAGTGATTGCCTTGGAACACCGTGTACCGTTGTTTTTAGTATCATTTTTTTTGACTGATTTTTTTCTTATTTTTTTATTGATCGATTCTTTTTGCTCGAGCACTAGTGTTCCCTTACTATCAAAGGTTGAATATGACTGACAATCGTCGAATATAGTTAATATATATATGCCATATCAACAAATTCATAAATCTTATGTTAGATAGTATGTACATAATATTTTAATCAAATATGAGGAAAAGACACGCAATACTCTTCCTTATAGATAAAGTAAGATAGAATAGATAGGGCGTTAAAGTGGGAAAATATTTCCCATTCGACGGTCCCACTGTTATCATTTGTGTGATAATTTACGCCGCTATCTAAGTTCCACAAATTCTGTTGTTTTTATGAAATAGATCATCGAATATATCTAGATAGAATAGCAACAAACATTTGACATCTTTGTCTTATTTAAGGTGATTTTATTGATCCCGAACCATGCCACATAGCGCCATCCGATAGGTCAGAAAATATGTTGCTTGGATGTAAACAAGGCCTTTCTTTTCCTCAATTTTGTTTCCGTAAATTTTTACAGAATTAATATCGCCTCTCAGAGATCGGAATTCTTTTATAGTTTGTTAAACTTCCTTATTTTCCAATAAAACTATATTATCTGGAGATTTAGTAGATAATAGTAAAACATTTTTGAATATTAGGCATTTAGTAATTGATTTGTGGATATTGTCTTCGTATAATGCACATTATATTTCTGTTTCATTGTAGATCTTGACATATTTGTCAGAACATTAGAAATAAGACCCGGCGAATAGACAGACGATCAGGACTCTAAAAATGCCATCAGTGGACACCACCCACCCATAGATATTTCTATAAACACGATGCCCTCATTAGAAAAAAATTGAAATATCTATCTGACCCATATATAGTAATTGTATTTCTTTGAAATACACAAATAAACCTATTGTAAATGTTTGTTTTATTTGTTGTGATAGAGCAATGTCTCGGTTAGAACTATCCCGGCCCGTATTGTTTAATTAGGTAATTATATAATTAATTAGTATTCAGAGCAACAATCAAGTATCACGATATTCATGTAGTTAGTTACATACATTGTTGATTTTGTCACTGTTTTAGCATCTATAACTGAATCGCCGTCTATGATATCAGAGACCGTTCATTGTAAGTGTAAATAAAAATCTTATGTATTTGAATCCAATAATTTCAATGGAAACTATAGTAAATGTAATATTTTAGTTTTATTACCAAGAACGAAGAAAACTCATTTAATAAGCTCTTTTCAAACAGATCCATTCGCTTATGTATAGAAAAAGAGAGTTCGAATTGTATACATTTCGAGAATATGGAATGTGAAGTCATTTGAAAATATTCAAAAGCAATTTTGCTTATGTATCTAGGGATTGTTATTATAGAGAGATTAACAAAAAAATTTGCTTAAAACGGCAAAAATAATTGAATATGAAGTCTGCTGTCTATAGCAGTTTGCATTAGATAGTAACAAAACGAGACCAATCGTTGATGGAAATATTAATTCTTAATATTATCAGTTCACTAAATAACAATTCAAAGTAAGTTTAAAAATCAATAACAGTTGTTATTGAAAATAAAAAATAAAAAAAAACACCAGATGCTAGTTGAATATACATTAGATTGTTTCCTTTATCTGTATTTCAGAATCTTTTGATTTCATTTTTGATTTTTATTTGTTTGTAAAGTGGATATAATTCATTTACCAATTCCTATTAAAAATTCAAATTAACTACAATCTACCATTATTCGTGATTTCTCAGCATGAGTAAGTAATCGTTTGTCATTGTGCTTTGTATTTTGATTCAATCATTGTTATTGACTTAACATGTTCTCAAATAGATTTTATTGAGCAATAACCATTGCAATTTCGATTATATTCAAGTAAATTAACATATTTCTTAAGTAACATAACATTATACTAATTTACATTGTACTTTCATGTTAGTAAACATTCTACATAATCTATGGATCGTAATACTGTACTTTCCATTCTTTTTCTAACAAAATGTTGCGATAACGAGCTGCAATTAAAGGAAAATTAATTAAAACAAATTCCTCTATTCTATCATTGTATCTGGAATGGAGTTGAAAACAGAGGAATAAATCTTTTCATGGATTAAATGTCCGTATTTACTGACCAAAGTACTCCAACAAACATAAAAATTTAGTGAACATTTTTAACAACCTTTTTTGTTGTAAATCATCAACATCAACTAAAAAATACCAATTGGAAAAACTGTATAAACAAACATAATTATCTACAACCTGACAACAAATTATTGCATATGTTGTTAACACATTCTATTAAAGACATTTTCTGGTTTTCTAAATTGCTTGTAGTTTTTACTATAAAACTGGAATGCATTTTGATGAAGGATATTTGATTTACCAATGAAGTTTTTGTTACAATATTTTGTGCCTTTGCAATAGCGGCACTGTCCTCGCTATTAAACTCTAAGAGAAAGTTCTCAATTGCTACGAAATGTTCAGTATAAAAGATCGCCGCTTCCAACCAAGTTCTGCACCTAGTCAACACTGGTTCGGGGGGTAAAGGTACATTCGGCAATTATTCCCTATACAACTGAAACGATAAAAGATTTTTGACAAATACTTTTTTAACGCTTCTAATTAGTACATCTACATCCATGAGCTAAGCAAGTCACGTGAACTAAATTTGGATTAATAGTTTTAAGTTGTTGTCCGGCTTTAACCATGTAAGGGGCAGCATCCACTACCATAAGTAAAATTTTTTCAGAAGGAACTATTAGGTGCAAAAAGTTCAGTAAACATTGACTAACAGATCTTAAAATACTTAAATGGTTAGTTTTGTCTAACTGTCGACATGCTATCAAATAAGATTCACTATGTTTATCTTCCAGCAAAGACCCTATCAACAAATTTACAATGTAACGCCCACAAGAATTTTCTGCGGCCTTCTTGACTTCTTTGAGGGTATCGTTGTAGATGTGAGGCACGTAATTTTTTCTTAACGTACTTTCATCGGAAACACTTTTCTTGGAATATTAAACAAACGTATTAAAAATAGGATTTTTCAGTTTTTTCAAAGGAATATTATCATATCAGCATTAAATGGTTGTTCATCAACGACGGTCTACCGTCTAAGGGTTATTGATTTTTTTTTGATTTATTCATCTTCTTTCATTTTGACTTGTGTAGCTCTGTCCCGGCATATTGTGTCATCAAAAATTTCCATTGAGATGGTATCTAGAGCAAGAACATGCATTTCTTCAAACTGTTCGCACTTTGAATATTTGAGAACCTACCAAATATTTACCAAGGAAGGAAGAAAACAATCTTAAATCTTACCATTTTATTACAGGCTTTACAGAATATGTTCCCATTGGTGTAAACAAGCTCGGAATAGCCTCTGATCCAGGAATTAAACAGAAACATTAATCAAAATAATAATTATTTGATCATGTATTGTGTACGATTTTTGAAAAAGAAATGTGCTGCGTTCATCTTAATGCAACATTTGATTCAGACAAAGTAGGAGCAGTTTAGAGAAGAGTCGTTATTACTGATGCGCATTTCATTAGATTTTAAACAAATACTTTTAATCCCAAATTATAAAACACCTAATATTTGAATGTAATCAACTCTACAATTATAATTAATTAATAACTATTATCAATAATATAACAATGATAGCATTTGTTTAGAATTTCGTTTTGGAATAATAGCTAACTTGCCACCATAACTGTTGAGACTATAACAATCAAATTATTATTTACTATGTTTTTCACTACAGATAAACCTTCCTAAAAGGACACCCCTGAATAACGGACAGTTTCAATTTCCCGAAACCAAAGCATACGTAAAACAATACATTATCACTTTTTAACAACGGACTCTCTCAATAATGGACACGGAGAGACAAATCCGGACATTGTATATAATGCCATTCACAAAATTATCTCCCAATAATCTACTGTCAGTCTACTGTCAAGCTTGCGACAGCGTCGACATAGTGTATAACACAGATTTTTATGTAGGTTGTCAAGCTAGTGTAGGGTGTCAAGCTAGTGTATAACACAGATTCTTATGTAGGGTGTCAAGCTTGCGACGTCGAGCTCGGCGTTTTTGGAAATCGGCGACAGAAACGCTCACCGTACATTCTTATGGACAATGTCAAGCTTGCGACAGTTTCGCTGCGTTTTTATGTACAAATTGTTTATAGTGCTTAGAATTCTTGGGAAAAGATAAGAATTGGAAACTGATTGAAATGTTCGATCGTAGGGGCATCATAAAACTAGTAATTGAAAAAGTACCGACAGGCCATTGTCCAGGTGGAGGTACATTGGCCGTTATGAAAAATACTTCAAAAGCAGATAGTCAATTACCTTTTGAGTAGATATAAGAAAATTTTGCCCCGATTTTAATATTTGACCACCAACAATTCGCAAATGTCAACAATCAACACGATCGCGACGTTTTTATGTATAGATTGTTCGTAGTATGTAGAATTGTTGGTAAAATGATGAGAATTTTAAACTGTTTGAGATGTTAAATTGCATGATTCATTCTGTCGCCGGCTGTCGTGTCGCTCTAGCTTGGCACCTACAAATGTTTTCAAAACTTGACGACGTTGTCGCGGCGATTCTGTCGCAAACTTGACAGTAGACTAAAGGATAATATTTTCTAATCAGTACTGAAGAAACTGCCTCTAATAAATTGAATAGATAGATTTATGGGGCAACAAAGCAAAATCTGCTCCACAAGACTGAGTAGGTAATTTGGAGACTGCTAAAATTAAACGTATGCTTGGACAATTTTGCTTTGATATGGAATCTGGAAGGGTGATTGTTAACAGGTAGGTATAAATTCAGATTTGTACTGAAAATGCAATTTGGACTCGCACTCTAAAGTCAAACAGGTGCATGCGAATGCAATTAGTCTTCTTCAGAGCTTTGAAACGAAAAGATGGCTACTGGTTCTGTACAAAAAGTGTCTTAGTGCGAACGAAAAAATTGAAATTATAGACTCTGTGGAAAAGTTTAAGCTTAGTGTCCGTCAGTCCGCAGAAAAGTTTAAGGTGAGAAAAAGTCAAGTGACTGAAATTTTAAAAAAAGAGAAGAGAAATTCGAGAACTTTTTGTTGACAGTGCAAATAAACAACGTAAAAAAAATCCTATGCCTGGAAGTGCAGCGTTAGATCAAATAGCTTTCAACTAGTTTTACAAAGTTCGCAGAAAATTGCTAATTTTCCAAGAAAAGCTCTAGAAGTTGCCAAAGTAATGGACTTGGACCAATTTAAACCCTCATGTGGAGGGTTGGAAAAATTCTGCCACCGCTGAAATAAAAACTTTGTTCAATTATCTAAGGTTACAATCTCGAAAATATATTCAATAGTGACGAAACCGGTATTTTCTTTAGAGGCTTACCAAAGAACAGATGTTAATTGTTTACGTTAGCATTAGTAGTGAATCGTTTGCTTATTAAATTGACTAATGTACAGTAAATAAGTTATTTCTTAAAGTATAGGTTTAATACTTTATATGAACAATATACTATTGATTCAATTGTTTCGTAATTTGCAATTGTAAATAATATTTTTATTGAATTATTGTAAACAAGTGTATTAATTTTATTATAAGAATGTTTGCCGCTTACGCATAGCAATAAATAGATAAATAAATAAATAATGAATAAATAAATAAATAAATAAATAAATAAATAAATAAATAAATAAATAAATAAATAAATAAATAAATAAATAAATAAATAAATAAATAAATAAATAAATAAATAAATAAATAAATAAATAAATAAATAAATAAATAAATAAATAAATAAATAAATAAATAAATAAATAAATAAATAAATAAATAAATAAATAAATAAATAAATAAATAAATACATAAATAAATAAATAAATAAATAAATAAAATACATTTTATTGTAAAATTCTTTTCATATACAATAAAATAATAAAATTTTAAAGAAGATATGGCGTACTCAAGTTCAACGAAAATTTACATACAAGTCAGACCACTGAACACTCGGCCGCAGCCGGTTCATATTCCTTCTTAACTTAATGGTGTGCAAGCAAAACGATGGAAGTTGAAGTGTCACTCGTAAGATGAGGAAAAATTCATATACTTAGAGGATTTGTTCATAGCTAGTATAATGAGTTGTATTGTAGATAGCAAATTCTTTGCCTTTGTTAAGAATAAGTAATGCAACACTAATAATAATACACTATTTTGAACATCAAAGATTGTGTCTTACATTTTAATATACTGAAAACTAGTATAAAGCAATATTACTATTTTAATATTTCTAATAAATAGTCACAAGTAAACTGAGAATATAGATAGATATTTAAATATGCTCTTGCTGATAATATCATCTAGATTGTCCAGTCAAACGTCACATTAATATTCATGCATTCAATAAAGAACTTAACATTTGATTGCAGTCATAAATTGTGTACGTTCATGTATAATTATATGGACTATTTGATTAACCTAACCAACTTTGTTTCAATAAAGTCAATTTATAGACCGCCTATGATAATTCAATCTGAACCAACTCATTCGCTATCGATTTGACTGAATGTAACCTCTGTATGATCGGAAACATTGACGTAAGCATCACCGATACTCTCTAATTTACTTCGTATGACGAATTACTGTTCAATAACATTGTCATGTTAAATTTTGAGTGTAGTTCATTAGAAGCATTAGATTTTGTAAAATAAAAAACGAATTAAAACTATTTTTTTATTATACGCTACAGAGTTCAAAATTGCTGTATGTATATATCTTATCTATAAATATCAGAAACGACTCCAATAGAAATATTATTATTATTATTATTATTATTATTATTTTGTCAATTTATATCTGAGATTATGATCCAAGAGAGGTCCTGCAAATGCGGATCTTTTAGTGACTAAGAACATTTAACATTTTTACATCACAACAATCACCGTATAAGACGATTATTCAAAGAAATAAATCAGAAAAGTTTAACTACAGACAATTTTTCTTTTCGTACATTTCACGACAACAGTTATACTTTTCCCTTTAAACGCATGTTCTTTGCGTAAATATAGCATGTATGAGAATCGATAAATTAGGACAGTCGTTGAATAAAATAATGAAGAATCAGAACCACGAAAGCTTTTTCCGAATTAAGCTCGATTTTTTTGGTGAGCTCTGACGTAAATAAAGCAACACTTGGTTAAGTTCAATGTTTGATGTTGTACTGAATTGAACACTTGATCCGATTGATAGAGTTCAAAGTTTTACAGTACGATTTCGTTTTCATGTTATAGTCACCTGTTTTTTAATGTACTTGGACACCTTTGTTCGGTAGTTAGCATTTCTGAAATTGCTTGACACATAACTGCCTCTGCACCACTAATGGATTTCCATATTATATTAGCAATTCATTATCTATGTAGATTAGAACTTAATTTATAATAGTTTGATATACCACTCAGTGGTTTCTTAAAGTATTGAGCGGAATCGTCTCATGTAAATTAGACATTTGGTCATAAAATTGACATTGCATCATCAATAATGCAAATTAAAATGATCATTTGCGTGAATAAGTTGATTAATTGACGACAACTAGATGATCATTTACCTGAGAATTTTATTATTGGCGACACATGTACTGTATGTTTTGTCATCAGTGATGATTTATAACTGATGATGAGTAGAGACTGCCACAAACCCACCCTAACTTTACCGTACGAATGTCGTGCGGTTGTCGCCCGTCACAAGCCGACCCTTGGCGTACTTCTTAGCTGTTATTTAAACAAAAAATACCATTGAGATATTCATAATATTACAGCAAATATACAATGATTGTCCAGCAATAGATGCGTAACAATAGCTAACTAGAATGTGAATTAAGTCAAATAATAGCTTTACCGAGAAAAAAACTGGTAAAATCGTATATATGGATACAAAATACGTCAAAAAGAAAAGGAATTATATGCAAAAGATATAATTAGATCAACAACTTAATTTCTACATGCCTATTCTCAAATAATTTTCAAGATTTTTTTCGGTAAAACTCTAAAAGAAGGATAAACAAGTAATTGAAATTTTCAATAAAGTGCCGTTATCTCATGAAGTCGGATTAAATATCTTTGATAATAATTCATCTTTAACAGTAAATGATTGATTGGTAAATATTTTGTCTATTAACCTTATCCTTGTATTTCCTATCCTGGTGATAAAATCCCTGCCTATCCGTGCCGAATAAACGAGAATGTTGATTAGAAATTTAAAATTATGGTTGGATAGACAGCATGGTGATTAGAGTTAAAGCTTGGTTGTAGTATTGACGAAAACAACATTATTGATTTAATGACAAAGAGTCATGATAATTGATAGAACAGTCGACGAGTTCATCACAAAAATAATTCGTATCCAAATTAAAGATAAAGAGAGTGATGATGATGAGGATGACACTTGAAAAATCCGAACTAATAATCTTGTGTAAGTTTACATAAGGATGGGAGATGTAGGTAATCATTGGTTTAATTAAGAACGACAGCAGGTTTATCAAACACCATCAACGACGCCACGTGATCAACAGTTCCGGTGATGGTGGTTTCAAAGGGTCACTAGATGAGTTAACCCCATAAAAAATTATGAACATGAAAAATAGTTTGAGATTATATACCCTAAATGAATCATATTTACATAAATGATAAAACGGATTAAAAAAATTAAGTGATGCAAAAAAACGTAACTCCATATCTGTATCCTGCCGTTATTACCGCTTGTATTGTATGTCCCACAATTCTTGTAACAGTGGTGACACCAGAAAGACCATTTTCTAAATTAAAATTAATTGACTACAAACCACCATATCGAAGGAACGTCTCTGGTGTTATTGACAAATGAATAATACCAGAAGGGCAAAAGGGCAACAAAATTAGATACAAGACGTCTTATAGACAAATTTACTGCATGAAAGACTAGTAGAAAATGATAATGAATCTTAATATTGGTAAACCTAGAGTTGTAAGCATAGTTTTCATTTAAACAAGGATAGAAAATCATTTCTTCCAATTTTGATCTTAAAAATATACACATGGAAGACCCCCTTTAATTTAAAGTTATGCCACTGCGCAGAGATTATCAAGTTCCTTTTATTTGCTTGAGTGAACCCGATACATATTGGACGTTATATCGTTAATATTAATAGATAGCGATGATAACATTTTCATTTGCACGGTTGGTATGTTACTTACTTATGGTACTTACTGTGCAAGAATTTGCCCGAGTTTTTTCGCAAATAAAAACTTACAATAAAATTTGCGTGTGAAAGCACTGACGCGAGAGACTTCCTGTGAGTTTTTAAAGATCACCGTAAGTTTCTCGCACTAGTTTATCCCTCTATTGTGAACGCACAGTGGATTCCAGACATTGCCAAATATACTGGCTGCTTAATAGTAGTGTTAACCACCATTACCCTATGAGTTAGTTAACCTTCTACCTAACGCCTGTATCGAATTCTAACCACATCTTCTCACCTTATCACGGAAAGTATATACTTGTGAGCAAATCCTGTATCGCTCATTTAGATGGTTTTAAATTACAATTTAAATTCTTAGTTTAAATTAATTATTTCTGTAGACCTGTGCTTTAATGGAAATATTAAAGTAGTAGATAGTAAATGCGAAGTCTTAAAGGAATAGTCAATCAATTATAACATTTTTTGTTGTAGAGGATATGAAAAAGATGTTGAACACAATAAAAAGTGTTAATTCAGGTGGTAATGACAAAGAAAGTGAAGGTGACTCCACAAGTGGTATTTATGGAATTCAAATCTTCATAAAAGATTTGAAAGAAACAGTTAGCAGAAAAACTAAAGAAAAAACAAAACTAAAAAAATTATTGAAATTAATAGACATTAATGCACGGTGTCTAGAAAGTATTCTCATATTCCATAGTTATTGATTCAATAAAGTGATAGAATCCACGAGCTCAAACTTGTTCTTTCAAACGTTCCAAAAGTATGGATTCCATAAGCCATCTTCTTGAAGATACCGAGAGATAGTGAGTGTATTTTTAGTTTATTTGGGGTTTACTAGAGCCGTTCCAGGTAACCAAAGTAGGTTTATTCACTGAAAATTCTTGATGAAGTCAGGTTGTCGAACGACGATTGAAAAGTGAATTGATCATGCACCACACAAGTTATGGAGCTTTTCGCACACTTGTAGCTCCCATAACTTGCGGAACCTTCATCGAATCTGTAACTGTTATGTCCTCTTTCTGAAACCATTTTTGTTTTTTATGGAATTTATAAGTTTATTGAATTCATATTTAGGTTTTCAGAAACTGGCCATAAGAGAGTGAAAATTGTAAGGAGATTCCCTTATATCAGCAGAAATAAGAGAAGTATTGATAGAATTTTATGTAAAATTTACAAATCACATACTCATGAAGTTCAGATTTGCCATGAATGAATTAATTTAAATGACTTTGAAGATCAAAAATCGGACGAGTAACTAATATTCACTTAAAAAAAATTATTTATCCGTAATTAGTGGGTTCTAAAATACGTGAATAAATCACCGACAGTTCTAGATTCGCATTTTTACCATACTAAAACTTCTGGATTTATCAGTTTTATAGATATAATAAATGACAGTCATAAAAAATCAATTCTTCTGTTATATGGTTTCTAGTATCAATAGCATTGTGTAACAATTCTTTCCCCCTAGATATCTGTAACAACATTGGGAACAATTTATTAGGGGGGATTAAATGAATAATAACTGCTTACAAATAGGATTCGTTCTGTTTATATTAGGATTATTTATTTGAACGACCATCTCCGTGATTGTACCTTCTATCACGAGAGAGCTCCTGACGATTTATTGAAATTTTACCATTGAAAGGTGAAATACTTTCTCACAATGATACCATTTTTGTCTTAGCAGCCGTCGTTCTTGAACTGATTCTATAATAAGGTTCCATAAACAAAACTGTACATTTAGACCAATAGCGACGTTTAAAAACTCTGATACTGAACAGCTAGCCTTGTTATTTAAATTTAAATTTAAATATCAATAATTCCATTAATTATGTGCAAACCTTAAAAAAGCTTATGTTAATAGGGCTTTAATGATTGAAATATTCCCTTAGATTTTCAACTATTTTAGCTGAGCATTCAAATACAAAGACAGATAAAAAATATATATTCTCGATTTGTTAGATATCTTCACAACCAATAATTTTTATCAGTTCAACAGTCAAATGTACAGAATCAATGATGACTTACTAACCTATGGGCATGTCTGCCTCTGGATTAATAGCAAATTTTTATTTGAATTATGTCGAAAGAAATTTTATTTTGAATAACAATAACAGTCATATTGATATTGATCACAGTTAAATCAAACACTAATACACGATCAAAGCTCTAGAAATATTTCTTTTTAAAATTTTGTAGTAATCGTAATATATTACAGTGCAACAAAGCTGTCAAGATCTACAATTTGAATCGAGACATTATGCAAGTGCAGATCGCGTGTTTTTCAAGCACGGTATAGACTCATTCGGACATGAATTTCTTAGCTTGCATAAATGTTAAATAAAGTCATCCATTACCATTCAAGTTCCTTCGTTCAGTTAAAAATGTGAATTTTGGAAAGTGGAAACTTTAACTTTAATAAATTCTGTATCTTGACTATATATGATTTTTGCATAAAATAGAATACATTTTAGATAAATCATTTTTAGTTTATCTTCCGCATGACGGATGTAATCACTTTTTGTCTCAATTGTAAGAGTCGTGTGATATATCGTTTAAAAGCTCATTTTAAGAAAATACAATGCAATCTCTATTTGCTTATTACTCTAAATGTATAGATGTCAAGAACATCAGAACAAATTTGCTAATTATTATTGAAATTTATTGTTCCACAATATGAAGTATCGAGTACACCTCACTATATGGAAACTTCCGATTTTGATAATTTTTCGTATATATATATATATATATATATAGAAGATTTTATTCTAAGTCATACGTTTTAAGACGTTCATATATCAAAAATCATCAAAATCGGTAGTTTGCAGTTCGTAAGGTTTACTCGTTGTTTAGTTTGTTATTCAATGTTGGTATTCTATTTCGTTGCCACTCATGCTTGGTTTTGACGTTGTGCTTTAACGTGTATTTCATATGTAAGTTTGACGGAGCATTATAATTGAACGTTATATTCGGGATTGAATTTGTTGTGTTATAGATATTTTTTTTTACCCAACTTATTCAAGTTATGCCGCCTTGTCAATTGACTTGAATATTGATTTGGTTGACGAATTATTTTTCATAAAAAATAACTGAAGAAATACTGCAGTTGAGACAATAAATTACACTTTACAGAATAATGTAAATTGATAACAAATTGATAAAAAATAACAAATCTTTGCAATATTTTGAAAGAACTAACTTTTTCTCAAATTCTACATCACTTTGCTACATAATTAAAATACAATAATGCGTAATTTTTTTTATAAATGAAACACAATTATTCACATGAGCACATGTATAAAGTATATTTTAGTTTATTTTACTTTTATAGAATAACAAATGAGAAATAGAATTAATCATGTTTTCATTGTAATGTCACTTGTCATTTACACCGATAAAAATGGGACAGTCGTAATTAATAGTCAATGAAACAAATTACACAAAAGTGGTGACATTTGAGCAAATTCAGCTATTTGTTCTGCCCCGAGTCAGAATTTAGCTCATTTCTATTGTTCTTTCTCGGATCCATTATATTAAGGCTCTCATTAGCATCTCAAGTGCTCATTCGTGAATGTAATGTCCAAAAATTCGAGTTTTAGCTCCCAAATAGCAGCTCAAAAGTTCGATTTGAAAAATCTAAATAAAAGAGCACCTCATTAAGACCTCAAGAGTTTAAAGTAAAAGAGAAAGGAAGAAGCAATAAGACTTTTATTGCTTTCAAGAATATTACATTTATTGTTCAAACTATGTCCTGGAAATAAGCTGAAGTGCGGGAGAAGGGAGTATATTTTATGAGCAAGTAATGAAGTGGCAGATGTACTCAGGTGAATGTGGATGTGAGACAGAAATATTCATTCGCTCAACCCTATAATCGTACTTCTTGAATCATTGTCGAAGTAAGTAGACGCACAGTTCAAGTAAACTAAAATTTATATTTCTAATTTTAAAAATTTATTCATTAATGGGGATATGAAAATTGACTGCACTCTCGTTTTGTGGCTTATTGATAAGGTTACAGATATTTTGTCAATAACATCACCACCTTAAAAATGACGGGTCGATAAAATATCCAAGATAAAATTAATACAAAAAGCTAAGGTTCTAGCATTAGCTGCTAGGTTTTATAATACTACTGTTAAAATATCAAGATATATAATAATATCTTATGTTTTAAATAACCAATTTTTATTACAGCCACTCGTATCGTTCCTTATCAGGGGATAAAATTGTTTTCCTCAACGGTTTTAAAAAACAAAAATAGAATTTGTAGTATGTAATTATGCAATATACCTAATATTTATGTATAAATATTAAATGTAAAAAAATAAATCTGAATATTGAAACGCTAGCCGTTTATATTTGGGCCTCAATTACATCTCAAATACCTAAAATTCACTATTAAAACTGAGACCTTTGAGGTGCTACTGAGATGTAAGTCGTTCAACTTGGGTCATCAATAGTGCTTCAAGTGTACAAATCATGGAAAAACTGTGCCTATTTGAGATGCTATTGAGGTTATGTATTATACTGTGTTTATTTCTTTAGAGATCCTTAAATGGGGCTTCCAGGATCTCAAATCGAGGCGCTAAATTCTGACTTGAGGCACTATTGAAGATTCTGTTACTTCAATTTTATTTCTGTTTTATATTTCTCATTATCACGACAATTTGAATTTTCACTATCAACTTCGCACACAGTTCCTTTTATAAAAGGAACTCTATCAGACTTTAATTTGTAGCAAAATAAACAAGGCAATGGAGAAGTGAAGATTCGTTGAATATAAATGCGCCGATGACGATGAAGTCACTGTAATTTGAAAAGATTTCATTAACTTCATAATTTAATATGAAGAATCACTAGCACTTTTATTGATAAATAATATACTCCTTATTACAGATGATTTAAATACTCATAACAAGAGTAAATCGAGACAGATATTTTCGTCAATTAAGTTTACTTTGGGTTCGGGATTCATTGAAATACTGTCAGTAAGGACTGTTTTGAGTAACTGTAATGTGCCACAAACATCAAAATGTGGTAAATCACTCACCAAGTAGTGACGCTTCCCTTATGTCTTTAAACGGTGAACTCTGCACTACAGTTCCTTGACTACCATGATTCGACAGTGGTGATAATGATGCAACACATTTAACTCTCATAGAACCATCATGAAAATATCGGTTAGTCAACATAAATTTTAAGCCTAATGTTGTTGAAAATAACCCTTCTTGATAATGAGTAAGAGGGTAATGTATCAATGCTTCAGGACTTACTACATTGATAATAATTTTGTTTATTAGATACAGAACACACATGTCATCGATATTTACCTGTGGCCGTTGATATACCAATGAAGTACTGACGGTGGATGGCTTTTACCAGAACAATTAAGAAAAATCTCGTCACCGGCCCGATATTGCATCTGTGTACCACTGATGATAGGGCTCTGCTTCGGAAACGCTAAAGTTAAACAAAGTACCAAATATGGAATAAGTAATAATTAAATTTATCAATGAATATTATTTGATAATGGAAATATTTCTCTTATTTCATTCTAACATTATCAAAACTTCAACTGACGTGCTTGTTCCTTCACGTGAGTTATCAGTTAAAGCTCCGTTATGTTCTCCAGGTCTTATTTGCTTTTCAAATAGGAAATCCTTATTACGAATAATTTATATTATTTCTAGAATAAAACCCAATAGCACCTTTTCAGCAATAAAATAACAACATTCTGAAATGGTTTTCTGATGTTGTAGACGTATTTGAAATGGAGGCACTAGAAAATCGTTTGTGTGCAACAAAGTAGTATCAAGAAACTAATTGCACGTTATGATTGTATCCATTGTAGTCGTGTACAACGAAACGTTAACTTTATGTTGCTAGGGAAACAGAGTTTTGTGTTACGTAGCGATAAATTTTCTTATCGCACTTATCAAGTGATGACAGTAGAGTCTAGTGTTTTTATTGCATTTCTAAACTAAATAGTCAGATACAAAGATAAGACAAATTGAAGAAATTTTATGTTTAAATACATGAAACATCAGGATGTTAAACGCCAGTCCTCGGTAGTCGGACCGAATTTGTACGATTTTATGCACTTCTTTTTTTACTAATATCATCTGTAAATGTCAATTTGAAGAAAGTCTAAATATTTCAGTTATTTATATACGAATAGTTCTAAACTTGTATCATGCTTAATTTTAATTAAGTTCAGAGGTTTTTGATTAAAGTTAAAAAACCGTGAAAACATTTTTTTCTTTTTTTGACGAAGCGGTAAAACGTAGAAGGTTCATTTTACTACTGGAATGAAGAGGACAGATTCCTTTAGACTAATAGCTTTTTATTTTTTCGATTCCGTGAAAATAGGCAGCCCAACTAGCACTGACTCAGTTTCAGATCTTCAGCTATATATGATTTATGATATCTTTAAAACCCAGTAATGAGAGGGTCGGTTTATGATACCAATTGTAAATAAACCAGGTATACTTTAAGATTTGAACATTTCTGGGAAGGCGAACGGAGATTTACTATTTTGTAATGACGGCAGTCTGGACCAACGATGGGCAACCTATGACCCGCGGTTAACTAAGTGACCCGCCTACACATGCATATCGCTTTAAACTTTTTACGATTTTTTTAACAGCAAAACCCCTCGTCATATTATACAACATTATGAACGTATTGTGAAATTATAGGGATATAAATGTCAATTAATAAAAATACAATTAACAGGTAAATACACGATTGAACAAGAGTTCTTGTTTACATTTCTGTTGTAATAAGTAATAGGAAATCCATTTAGTTTAAGCGATTTTTAATCGTAATTTCTTAAATTGCTAGTTTGTCAGTGTTTTGACCACGATTATTTTATCGAGGTGATGCGAATTATTTTGAGTACGTTCCCTCAATGAACAAAAAGATTGTTTCAAAATTTCTTTATTAACTAAAGTATGTTGCTTGGTACAGTTGCTGAGGAGTACTGACTCTTCTTCGTTGAATCTTAACATTTATAAAATACAAAATAATACCCATGATTGGTTGCTAAGGGCAGAAGGTGCGGAAAGAAGATGTAATTGCAAAAGGATTGGGTACTTGGTATTTGTGGGCGAAACCTATTGGGATTTACAGAGTGGGTGGGGTCAGGTATAGGGTGAGCGATTGGAAACCATATATCGAATAAATAGACAAGGACAGATGAGGGCCCAGGCATAAGATGTTCGGGAAAGTTGGCAATTAGAGGGGTCATAAATGTAATATGGTCAGGTAGGAAATATTGGCACAATAATTTTTACAGCAGTTTCTCAAACCGGCACCAAAATACAATATTTGATGCATATAATCATAAAATCGGAATTATATTTAAGCCCGGCTACAATAACCATTAACAGCAGCTGCCAAAATTATATTGAACTAACTTTCCTTTTTCGGAACTATTGAAATATTCGCTAAAAGAACTAGATGCAATAAACTTAAAATAGAGGTGCTTTTTAGAAAGCTACACATTTCGGTTAAATAATAATAATAAATCAAAAAGGAATTTTACCAAGCCGAACAAGATCAAAACTATTGAGATCTAAATTATTAAATGAGAGAGATTAAACATGCCGGCCGCCTTGAACTGACAGAGTTCAAAATCAATGTAATGTAGTATAAACTTATAAGATATTCAAATATTAAATCTACTATTATATAAATAGAATTAATCTCATTATTATATTATTCATTGGGCAAGGGGCAAAGCTTTTTTACGCAACGTTTATATTCGCCTTCCGGTGTCTTGACGTTGACCACCCGAACAATTCCGTCTTTTCCAGGGTGAACAGCAGTAATTCGTCCCATAGACCAAGATAGCGGAGGTTGTTTGTCTTCGCGTATCACCACGAGACGTCCAATTCGAAGATTATCCTCCTTGGAATGATGTTGCTGTTGCATTAGATTATTTAAATATTCTTTGTGCCAACGCTCCCAGAAATGTTGCTTCAGCTGTTGAGCATGCTGCCAAGCTGATAATCGATTGGAGGAGATGTCGGTAAAATCAACTTCAGGTAACCTGGTCAACGGCCCACCAACGAGGAAGTGACCAGCGGTTAAGGGTAAAAGGTCATTGGGGTCAGAGGACATAGGAGATAATGGACGTGAATTTAATATAGCCTCAATTTCAATCAAATATGTTTCAAGCTGCTCATAAGTGAGCAAGGTATCTCCTACAGTACGGATTAAATGATTTTTGAATGACTTTACAGCGGCCTCCCACAGTCCGCCAAAATGGGGAGCTCTGGGGGGTATAAAATGCCAGTGGATTCTCTCGCTTGTAAGAAATTTATTTAAAGAAGCTTGATGCTCTGGAGAGTCAAAAAGCGATTGGATTTCTTGGCTAGCGCCAACAAAGTTAGTTCCATTGTCGGAATAAATTTCGATCGATTTACCGCGTCTAGCAAAAAAGCGCCGTAGACTAGCTATAAAAGCTTCCGTGGTAAAATCACTCACCAGCTCTAAATGAACCGCCTTCGTAGCCATACAAACGTAAACAGCTACGTAAACCTTGATTTTGTTACGGTTGCGAAATCGTTTTTCCTTGATGAATAAGGGACCGCAGTAATCAATGCCGGTTTTGGAGAAAGGTCGGGACTGATTGACTCTATATTCTGGTAATATGCCAGAACTGTGATCAGCTAATCGCAGCTTGGCGCGAAAGCAGGGTACGCATTGATGCAGAACTTTCCGCACGGCGTTTCTACTGTCCAATGGCCAATAAATTTGGCGAATGGAGTACAAAGTTGCTTGGGAACCAGCATGCATGAGACGAATGTGCTCGTCATTAATAATTAGTCGAGTTATGTGATGATGGGCAGGCAATAATATTGGGTGTCGCTGAGCATCGGGCAAGGAAGCGAGACCAAGTCTACCTCCAACGCGTAAAAGCCCACTTTCGTCGATATATGGCGATAATTGGATTATTTTACTGTTTTCAGGGAGAGAATTTTTTGATTTTAAGCAATTTATTTCCCTGGAAAAGGCAGCAAACTGCGTTAGTTTCATAATTAATGTGTGAGCGTCTGAAATTTCGTGGGAAGTTAACACACCCTTTTTGCGACTACTATTATGTTTTATATTATTTATGAAACGAAGAACGTAAGCTACAACGTGTTGTAATTTGCGCATTTAACAAGATCTACAGTCGGACTCTTGAGCTCCGGAACGTCAATACTTGCTAGCGAACTTATAGGCCAAAGCTCTTGTTCAAGCAGAAGCCAAGGGGGGCCGCTTAACCACATTGAATTTTCAGTAAACTCACATGGAAGTTGACCTCGAGACACAAAATCTGCGGGGTTATTGAGAGACGAAATATGACGCCAGTGACAGTGAGATGTAATTCTTAGAATTTCTGCAACTCGGTTCGATACGAAAGTTTTCAAACGGTATGGAGCGGTGCGAATCCAGTGAAGAGCGATAGTAGAATCTGACCATAAATAAACATCTGTAGCCTTAAATAGAACGGATTCGCGAACGGTATAGTATAGATTTGCTAACAGAAGCGCACCACACAGTTCCAATCGAGGAAGGCTCACGGAGCTAACAGGTGCCACTCGCGATTTGGAGCAAATTAATTGGCTGTGGATGTTGCCGTCTGGGTCAGTGCAACGTAAGTAAATGCATGCGCCATAAGCTTTTTCGCTAGCGTCGCAGAACCCATGAAATTGAATATTGAGTGCATTTGGCACTGCAAGATAACGAGGAAATTTTAATGTTTGTAGAATTGGTAATTGATGCTGATATACGGACCACATATCGTGAATGTCCTGAGGAACAGATTCGTCCCAAGTGACGCCGGATTTCCAGCAAAGTTGAACAATTATTTTTGCGTAAACTATAACAGGTCCGAGTAACCCTAGAGGATCAAACAGCCTTGCGATTTCAGACAAGATTATTCGCTTAGTGTAGGATTTAGATTTAACAATATTTACAGAGTAAAACAACGTGTCACTAGAGGGATTCCAGCGAATTCCTAATGTTTTAGTTGTGGCTACAGGATCCAGTGGTTTGCTCGTACCTTCCATAGGCCCGGTCTCATCTGAAAGAGAAGGGTGATTAGCAGTCCATTTCCGTAGATGGAAACCTCCTTTTTTCAATAGTTTGTTGAGATCATCTCGTAAAGCCCTGGCTTCAGGAAGTGTTTTGGCGCCTGAAAGTAAATCGTCAACGTAGAAATCGCGTTTCACCACTACAGAAGCAATTGGATGCTCCTTGCGCTCGTCATCTGCCAGTTGCTGTAAGGATTTTATAGCCAAATAGGAAGCCGCTGAAGTTCCGTAGGTAACGGTTTCAAGAACATAAGTTTCGACAGGATCTTGAGGATTTTCTCGATAAAGAATTTTTTGGTAAACAGCATCATCAGGGTGCACCTTGATTTGACGGTACATTTTCTCAACGTCAGCTGTGAAGGCATAAGCATGAGAACGATAGCGAATAAGTATAACAAAAAGATCATCCTGAAGTTTTGGACCGACCATCAGAGCGTCGTTCAAAGAAATACCTGATGAAGTATTTGCGGAGCCGTCAAAAACAACTCGCGTTTTGGTGGTCGTGCTGTCAGACTTGATGACGGCATGGTGAGGAAGATAGAAACCAGCTTTAGAATTAGGGTTTTGAGATAGCGACATATGCTGGAGGTTCTTATATTCTTCTAGAAAGGCAGAATAATTAAGTTTCAAATCTAAATCTCTGTTGAGTCGATTTTCTAATGAATAAAAACGTTTCAAAGCGCCGAAATGAGACTCCCCGAGCACGTGAATTTTATCATTAAAGGGCAATCTCACCACATATCTTCCGGATTCATCGCGAGTAGTGTGTTTAGAATAATGTTCTTCGCAAGCCCTTTCTTCTGGGGAAAGAAATTTCGATGAGGATGTCAATTCCTCCATCTCCCAGAAGCGAGTTAGGTCGAACTCGGAAAAAGAAGCACGAATTCCCAGGTGACAGACAATACGCGAGCTAGTAGCACGCTGATTAATTTCGCCCGCGACGATCCATCCCAATTGAGTTTTTTGGAATACTACATTAGGATGATTTTTCAATGCGATTTGACCTACGCTTAAAAGTTTATAAAATAATTTGACTCCAATAAGAGCGTCTACAGCTGCAGGTTTGAAAAACTCAGGATCAGCGAGGGGTATATTTTTTGGTATAGCCAAAAGATTCGGATCCACAGGAATCGTGGGCATCGCTGCACTTATTTGAGGAACTATAAGAAATTCGGCATTTTTCTGAAACTTATTATGTCGAGATTTTATAATGGCTGTAGTGGAATGTTTGACTATTGTCGATATTTCGTCAAGTCCAGCCACAGAAATATGGACTGGCTTTTTGTTAAGGTTTAAAAAAGACGCGACACTTTCAGTAATGAAATGAAATGCGTCTAGGAACACATGGCAAGTTTTGGTTTTGCCCTGCGCATTTACAAGGTCAACTAGGGCAGTGGCCAAAATAGCTTCCGAGGAGATTTGAGCTTTCATGCTAACGCTAGAGGCCACAGGATCATTAGGTTGTTGATTAGTATTAATTTTGTTATTAGTTGGGAAATGCAATAGAGTGTGATGTTTTTGTTGACAAGTACGACAGTTACCAGAGGGACACTGGGCTGTGCGATGACCTTTGCGAAGACAGTTCGTGCACAATCCACCTTTTTTTATGAATTCATAACGCTGGGAGGGAGTTAATGCTATAAAATCGGGACATTGATTAATATAATGATTTCCTGCGCAGTGTAAGCAAGATGGTTGCGAAGTAGACGCCATATAAACCTTTTGGGAGCGATTATTTGTTTGCAAATTTGTAGTTTTAGGCTTATTGTTTGCAGTATTAGAAGATATAACCAATGTTTGAGACCTTGTTACATCAAGTTGAGCTTTTCGATTGAGGAAAGAAATAAATTGCTTAAGCGTCGGCTTTTCAAATTCATGAGAGTAGTCGTCCCATCTTTCTCGAAGATTATCATTTAATTTACCACGCAATAAAACAATTAAAAATGAATCCCAATGCTCGATGGATTCACCTGCTGCCTGAAGGGCCCGAAGATTCTTTTGCACGCAATCTACAAAAATGCGCGTCGTAACTTCTTTAGCAATCCGCGGCATGTCAAGTAGGTTTTGAATATAAGCGGCGCGAATGAGTTTAGGATGATGGTAACGTTCATGCAATAGGTCCCAAGCAATTTTATAGTTTTGGGCGGTTGACTCTATTGCGGAAATAACGTCGGCTGCTTCCCCGGAAAGGCAGCCCTTTAAATAAATTATTTTTAAAGTATCTGGTATATTACTTTTCCGATTCATAACGCAATAAAAACGTTCGCGAAACTCTAAACATTTGTCAATGGCGCCGGAAAATTGAGGCAAGGATATCGGAGGCAAATTATAATCAAGATGAGAATTTTGGAAGTCGTTGTTTTGTGGCATGAATACCGGTAGATTATATTGAGATGTAAAATCATTTGTATTAGGAGTATCCATTATGGTAATATGTTCTGGAGCTTGATTGTTAAGTTTTGATTGGTTATTGATTGGAGTTGATTCGTTTTCAAGGACATCAGAGCTCGCACCGTTTAGATCAAGTAATTTACGAGCGGTGTTCCAAACGCTCCAATATTTGGATTCAAATTCATTGTAATATCCCTCGTGTTCATCGGGTTTATCAGATAAAGCTTCCAATTCGATTTGTATGGCTTCAAATTTATTACGAGCATCATCAATCTCACGGAACCGTTTTGCCAGCTCCGGCAAATCGACCTCGGGATTGAATCGTTCAAGAAAATTTTCGAAACACGTGAGAACCCGCTTGGTACTTCCACGTTTAGACTTTAACGCCCTGACTTGTTCGTCAGACATATTTTAAATGATAAAAAAAAAATAATTAGTAATGCGTATTAATGAATTATTTGAGAATCGATGAGAGATCAAAATTGAGTTATGATATAAGTTCAAAACCTATAAGGAATTGGTAAGAACTGGACTTGGTGGCCGATTGACTTACCCTGATTGTTGATTGATTTGCCGTTGAATACGTTTGTCTTCCGTAGTTGGGGCAATTGGAGATTATAGATCGAAGAGTAGCCGTTGTAGATTGGAGAATTAATCGACGAATCGTTGATTTGGAATAACTCACGCACTTAGAAATGTTTATTTAAGTATTTGATGATTACTCAACGTGATGCCTTTCAATTAAAGCGATGCACTGGCGTTCGTTGAATTTAGATAAAGGATTTGTATATACTGGATCACTTTCCAATGGAGAAGCTTGATTGCGGTGATGATTTTCAATTAAACCGAAACACTCGCGTAAAATTTACAAAAACCTGCGCACTTACAGGTTGTAAAGTAGATTTTATTTACTGGATATGATGAATTACTTTTCAACTATCCGGCTCGAAGGACCAATGTTTTGACCACGATTATTTTATCGAGGTGATGCGAATTATTTTGAGTACGTTCCCTCAATGAACAAAAAGATTGTTTCAAAATTTCTTTATTAACTAAAGTATGTTGCTTGGTACAGTTGCTGAGGAGTACTGACTCTTCTTCGTTGAATCTTAACATTTATAAAATACAAAATAATACCCATGATTGGTTGCTAAGGGCAGAAGGTGCGGAAAGAAGATGTAATTGCAAAAGGATTGGGTACTTGGTATTTGTGGGCGAAACCTATTGGGATTTACAGAGTGGGTGGGGTCAGGTATAGGGTGAGCGATTGGAAACCATATATCGAATAAATAGACAAGGACAGATGAGGGCCCAGGCATAAGATGTTCGGGAAAGTTGGCAATTAGAGGGGTCATAAATGTAATATGGTCAGGTAGGAAATATTGGCACAATAATTTTTACAGCAGTTTCTCAAACCGGCACCAAAATACAATATTTGATGCATATAATCATAAAATCGGAATTATATTTAAGCCCGGCTACAATAACCATTAACAGCAGCTGCCAAAATTATATTGAACTAACTTTCCTTTTTCGGAACTATTGAAATATTCGCTAAAAGAACTAAATGCAATAAACTTAAAATAGAGGTGCTTTTTAGAAAGCTACACATTTCGGTTAAATAATAATAATAAATCAAAAAGGAATTTTACCAAGCCGAACAAGATCAAAACTATTGAGATCTAAATTATTAAATGAGAGAGATTAAACAGTCAGTATCTTTCAACTCTACTGATAAATTGAGGAAACAGTCCAAATAATGTAATTGTTGGATGGGGAAATCGAAAATTGATAGTTTATTTATTGTGCTAATATTGTGGATTTGAGCAGATATTGAATGGGTTGTAAGTATCTATTAATTGTGTACTTCCTGCCTTTGAAGATATGAATTTACGAATACAGTAGACTCCCGCATGTAGCATTAGTTTTTCAGTATGGAAAAGGTCGGATTATGGAAAAATCGAGTAATCGTGGGTAGGCTGAGCCAGATTAACCGACTTAAAAATATACCATGCTTGTTTGTGTGTATTGTGAGATTATAAATGAGATAGTCAGAGTAATGTGATTGGAGAGGTCGGTTAAAACGGTGGTGTGAAGATCAAACTTCGTTCTATATTATCTGCCCTTTACGCTAATCCTATATGTGCTTATTCCTGTATATAGTCGTCGGTTAAACAGGCGTCTACTGTATTCGTAAATTAACATCTTCAAAGCCTGAAAGTACACAATTAATAGATACTTACAACCCATTCAATATCTGCTCAAATCCACAATATTAGCATAATAAATAAACTATCAATTTTCGATTTCCCCATCCAACAATTACATTATTTGGACTGCCCGGGTAAAAAAAATTATATATAATTAGATATAATTATATATATTATCATATATAATTATATATGAATTATATATAGTTATATATAACTATACATAGTTATATAACTATATATAGTTATATATAATTAAATATAAATATAATCGCGATATTAATTTTACTGGGTATTCCTGTATTAAACAAAAATAAATTTGAAAGTATTTTTTATTTTATAATAATGAACAAAAGCTAGTAATAAAGTAAAGTCAGTTATTATTGAGTTATAAAGTAATTAAAGAAATATGTTACTTTAATATCCAATATTCAATTAAGTTTGTCGGTTACGATTCTTCCTATCTGCTCTTTTGAATTCACCGATCCATTGAGACATCGCACTCTTTAACTGTCCCTTGGTAGGTACTGCCCATCCCTGGTTAGTCGCATAATCTAGAGAAAAGTCTCTAATACAAAGTTGTCAACGCGTTATAGATTATAAAAAATAGGATTGACTGTAAGTAATAAAGTATTAGTATTAGTATTTACCTATAACTGCGTTTCTAGCAACTCGGTGTAACGGTTCGACTTTCTCAGATTGTCTTAGTTTACCTTGGGCAGAAGGAGGTCGGCCAGTGCGAGTACATTTCAAGAGTTCTTCTCGTTTAAATACACCATCCACCAACCTTCGTAGAAATGAAGTTCCAGATTTCCGGCTTAGATCTACCGCATCATCATAAACACGTTTTTTACAGTAGATACCGTTCTTCAACATAATGGTCTAAGTGTAGAAACAAAAGGGAACGGTAAAATTGACTTAATATTATCAGTACATCATTATTGTTATTAAACTCTCTAAATTTACTGAATTAAGCATAATTTTTTTTTATTTTATAAGCAAAAAGCTAAGAAGTCTGCTTCACTTCAAAAATAAATATTATTCTAATAAATATATTTTAAGTACATTAGCTCCATAAGCTGTACAGCTTCAGCTAATACTTACCGTTTCTCCACAGTCTTTGCCATACAATTGAGAATTCGGACTGCCACTCTCTTCAGTATCAACTTCTGTTGGCGATGAATCAATCTCTAGACCATCCTTAATATCAACGTTTTCGTTTGATCCATGACAAACTTCAGTCTCATAACTGCACTCATGATGACTGCTATCATCATCATCAAAGGTAATGTATCTCTTCGAGTTTACCCGAGAAGATTTTTCACCTTTTTTACTTGTAGAGACTTGGACTAAATAAATAAGAATTAATTATTAATACAATATTACATACATGCCAGTTGCAAATTGAAATATTAAATTGATTAGTTTTACTTGATGCTAGTAGCTTCTGCTGTTGTTCAACCATAATTTTAAGCTCTTCTTTAGTTGGACTCTTCTTACAATTATCAAAGGCTGGCACACCTTCATTTTTCTTCTTATCGGTTTCATTTTCCTTTTCATCACTTTTATTCTTTAGGATCGCCGTTTTAACTTGGTTTTGAAGACATCTGGATTTATCATCAGGTTTTTTAGAATTACAAGTAACCTAGTTAACAAAAGAAACGATAAATATTTTTATGTTGGTATTTTTAATATTGTATGTAATTATTTTTGATATTGTAGGATATACTTTTTTGGCCTTTTCTACTTTAGGATTCTCTGAATCTTCAGTGAAGGACCAATTTTTTTTAGGTTTACGTGGTCGTTTTTCAGGAAGTGGTGACTGACTCGAGGAAGTAGAAAGTTTTCGCTTAGCTTTCCATCTTTTGGCCTTTTCATTCAATGCATCGTCATTTTCTGAAATATATTACAATCGATTTAGAATATTCATAAAGTTTACATAATTTTCTTATTTTGTAAACAAATTATAAATTATTAGAAATAGTGCAATAAAATAACTCTTGATAGATTCTTGAATTTTAGTTTATAATATATTTACATGATAAAAAAATCAGATTTTTATGGTAAATTCTTAAGTTATTATGATAATTTAAAAATTTAGTTTACCTGATAGATCAACTATAATTCCAGAGTATTTTTCTTTCCCCCAAAAAAATTGCACATGGTCGTCAACTTCCGGTGGTTGATCAATATCATGGATAACTTCAATATCCTCCACTGTGCAATAGGATTTGTCGGCATCACAAATTATAAGATAAAACATCTCAGCAGGATCTTTCGAGATTCACAATTAAAATGTGTGTGCACAGATTAAAATTGTCTAATTAATATTTTCAGATAAAAAATTTCTTCAACACACGCGACACGATAACAATAGGACGCTATGACGCCATTGGTAAAAGATTACTCGGGGCTACTGTAGTCGTCAGGGGGTATTGCGGCGATCAAACTATTGATGTAAATTGATATAGGTATATCATCATATGTATATTTATACACAATATGTACTACATATCTAATAACCGTCTAAGTGTATGTATTAGTTTACAAATTAACACGTTTGTAAATGTCTTTGGTTTAAAAAAGTTATTATTGTTGTAAATTTTCAATTGAAATTTATACCACTTTATGTCCTTTATATATATACATAAAGTACTTTATACAAATAATATGTCATTCGAAAATTCAGAAAATGGATCTCCGCTAGTCAAAAGGAGAAAATACAAAATTTACAAAACAAATCCCAATGCACCAGTAAGTATATAATGAAATATAGGGGTATTTCTCACATTCATGAACAAATTATTGGAATAAATATATTTCGTAACGTTAACACCTTATTATATGAATAAATTTACAATATTACGTTTAATTAAATTAATTAATATCTATAAAATTTAATTAATAACAAATATGTTAGAATTGAAAACTTTTTCCACAATAACTCCAAAACGTATTCACGGATTTTGATAGTTCTTCTTTTAGGCTACCTACGAACTGAGTTCTTATAGGAACTGAAAAGGTTTTTTTAGGAATATGTCCTCAATAAGTGAAAAAAATACCCCTCCTCTCATTATTAGATAAATATACAAATAATGAAGTTTTCAAACATTTCTCTTCAGTATAGGTCTTAGTTTTTGGACAGTTGTAATTCTTTACAAAAATAATAGAATATAGTATAAAATTAGCGAAAGTTATTAGGGAAGAAAAACAATAAATTTAAAAGTTGACGCCCTTCACATGAAAACGCCTTGTAGCATAATTTATAAGTGCTGTGGAATAATAGAAATCACCAATAGTAATGTTGTTGTGATGTGGCAGTAGTACTATTGACAACGGACCACTTTGGCCACGACGTCTGGTGGTCAAAAAAAGCACTAGTTTTAGTGTGCACTTTAATACACAAGTATATTGAGTAATCAATTAAAATTAATTTTTAAAATAAATAAAAAAAGTTTAATGAAAAATGGAACTCATTAAATCAAAGCCTCGTACAAAAAATAAGAGTAGAGTTTATTGTGCGGTGAATGGTTGTGGTAGTAAATCCCCTGAAAATTTAGAAATTATATAGTTTTCATGCCATACCTAACCCTGGTACAAATCCACATATGAGAGTGTGTTCATTACATTTTAAAGAGTGTGATTTTATCGTATTAGGAAAGTTAGCAATGTTTAACCTTAAAGATACGTAAAAATGTAAATAAAGAGGCACGACGCCAGCGTCGAGTGAATCGGAGTTTAAAAAAGGAAGCAGTTAAAAATCATAATGATATTAGAGAGGATTCTAGTACTACAAATTTGGATAATATTTTGCTTGATAAAAGTGATGAGAATTGCTTTACAAATGATAACGCTGTTGAGTAAAAGTCACAACGTCACTGTTTGGATTATCATTATTTTTGCTACATTTCATCAAATGCCCAGCTCGCAGAATTTTTTCTGCGTCTCTAATATTTTTCTGAGTGAGATTTGATCCAGCCCAGCGAAAAAATTCGTTTATCGAAGACATAAATAATTAAATTTTATAACACTCATTCAATGTAAACTAATGTTTAATTTTTTGCTTGCACACTAAAACTAGTACTTTTTTTTACCACCAGGCGCCGTGACCAAAGTGGTCCGTTGTCAATACTATCTAGCGGCAATTTTTAGCGGCTGCACGTACGTGCCAAATTCCACCTTATATAGATAGATAATAATATTTTTTTACTGTATATGTATAGGTTCCACTGAGAACATTGGATAGATGGGAAGCTAAAAAACTTGTCGCGGCTGATGAAGAACCCAACACATTTATTTCCCAAGAACTCGGTGATAATGAATCCAGTCACAGTATAGAGGGAGATATCTGTGATGGTAATAGTTGTGATAGGCTAAGCAGTGACAGCAGTTATAATGACCAAAGCCATGATAATAGTTCTGATGAACAAATGAATGATGATAACGAGACAAATAGTATTATTACTGAACACGAAATAAATTATATTGAAGAGTATGAAATTTGTGATGAGAATAATGACGTAATTCGTGTTGTAGACAATAACAATAGAAGTAATGCCAATTATATACTACTATATGAAAATAGCAATATCACTGTGGATGAATCCGTTTTTAATTTATTGGATTTTTATATAAGACATCATCTGTCTAGGTCTGCTTTAAGGGATGCATTAAGAATTCAACTTGTAGGTGTGCCTAGTGATAATAGAATGGCTAAAAGTGTATTTAAATTGCTGCAGTATGTTGATAATATATCACCTACCTATGAAGTTACGAAGCACTATTATTGCAAAAATTGTTTATTCTACATCGGCCTTAAAATTGAACATGTTTTGGAGTGTGCTTCTTGCAATACAACCAAAAATAATTGTAATTTTTTCTTTGAATTTAACCTTGAAGACCAACTAAAATATCTTTTTGAAAAGAATAATCTCGCAACAAAACTAACACTATCGCGGATATCGCATAATACGGGTATAATAAGTAGCATAACCGACGGCACTGAATATAAAAGAGTAAATTCTCGTGAGAACCGAGGGAAATATGACTTAACTTTAATATTAAATACTGGCCTCTAATGTATACGATCGCTGAACTACCGGAGAATCTACGAGAATCATTCATTATAATTTTAGGATTGTGGTATGATCCAGATTGCAAGCCAAACATGAATACATTCCTTCAACCATTTTGCACTAAATTACAAGAGATGTATAATAAAGGTTTTAAGTGGGTACATCCACAAACCAAAGAAGAATTTGCTTCCAAGGTTGTAGCTCCGTTATTCATTGCAGATGCACCAGCAAGAGCTAATTTGCAAAATATTCTACTGCATAATGGTACCTATGGTTGTAATATCTGTGAAATAAAGACTAAAAAGTGCAAAAAAATTGAAGGAAAGAAAACTACACGTATGTACCCATTTGAGGTAAACTCATCAATGCTACGGACTGGTGACGGAATGAAGAGGCAAGCAGAAATCCGCGAGGCTATTGAAACACCTCATTGTAGAGGAGTTAAAGGTTTTTCAATACTATCATCTCTACCATTACTGGATCTTGGATCGTGTGTTCTACCTGAATATATGCATTCAGTACTTCTTGGAGTTGTTAAGCAATATATCAATTTATTATTGAATAAACCAGGTGCTTGGAGTATAAAAAAAAATATAAAACAAATTAATAGTTTAATAAAAAGTATCAAACCTCCTCAATCATTTAACCGATTACCAAGAGCAATAAGTGAATTTAAATTTTATAAAGCTTCGGAGTTCTATAACTGGATACTGTTTTATTGTTTACCAACTTTAATTGAATATTTGCCGGAAAAATACTTTCAACATTTAATGCTGTTAGTTATGGCATTGTACGATTTATTTCAAGATAAAATTGTTGATCAGGATCTTTTACGTGCTCAGAATTGGCTTGATATATTTGTAGAACAAACTCCGAAGCTCTACAGCGATAGAGAAATGACTTACAACCTACACCAGTTGAGACACCTTGGGCTTTGCGTTAGACGATGGGGTCCACTTCGGTCGACATCGGCTTTCCCATGGGAAAATGAAAATGGATATATCGCTCATTGCGTTCATGGTACAAAAAATATGGGTCAAGAAATCGTTAACAACCTGAAAATTGTTCAAGGAGTCCAAATGCTTAAAAGTAGGATACTCGAAACAAATTCTGCTAAAGAAAGTCGAGAATTAAGAATTTATATGTTGTTGGGCAGCGCAGTTTATAATGGACTTTCCGAAAATGATCGTTTATTGCTTATATCTGAGGGATTTAATTATCAAAATTTAAGTATTTATTCTAGAACAAGAATTTTTCATGAAATTTACACGTCACTATTATACAAAACTATTAAAACCAATAGTTATTCAGTGGAGATACAAAATATTGATAAATCCTGTGTTTATGGAATGATAAAGTTTTTTTTTGATAGAGAAAATCAATTATATTTTGTAATTGAACAATTAAAAGTAGATCATCAAGCTATGATGATTCATTCAAAAATGCAAGCAGCAATTAAACATATTTTACCTGTCGTAGAATCTGGAGTATGCTTGTTAATTAAACTAAGAGACGTGAAGAGTATTCTTCAGCTTGTACGAATAAAAGACTATATATGTAAAAGACCTGATAATTCAAAGAGAGTCTGGTAATTTTATCATAAAAATTTATTTTAATTAAAAAATTAATCATTGTGATCGTATAATCAAATTTATATATATATATATATATATGTATCTCAAATATATAAACAATATGATCTATAATTATATATCTTTAGCACCAATTGATTTTTACCCTATTGCTCAAATATACATTTCAGCCTTATGAAAATAATAAACAATCACAATGTGATAAAGATTTTGTACATTAAATTCTGTAAGTAGTACAGACTTATATATAATTACTAGCTGACCCGGCAAACGTTGTTTTGCCATATAAATAATTTTTAAGTAATTTCTAGTGTAGACAAAAAATAGCTTACTTATTGTAAGTGTGTAAGAATGTGGTATATGCGTGAAATAGGCATGGAGCGCTGTGAACGATGAGGGAATATAAAAATAACAAAAGGCAAACATTATTTTTAAGTTATTATAATTTATTCCTTAAAATTATATATCATTAATTAATCAATTACGACAGTAACACTAACAAACAATATCAATCTATTAATGCTATAGCGTGAACAATATTTTTTGTTAGTCCATCTTTAGCTAACACAAATAAACTGGATGGTTTACCCACTCGAGAGCATGCCACGTATAATTGTCCGTGTGAAAAACATGGTGTTCTCAAATCTAAGCCACAAATAGACATCGTTTGACCTTGGGATTTGTTGATAGTCATTGCAAATGCCAATCTAATCGGAAACTGAGTACATTTGAATTGAATTGGCACATCTGTAGGTATAATAGGAATCCGTGGTATTAATATATTTTCACCTCGGAACTTGCCATTTAAAATGCTAACTAATTAAATGACGATTGATCAGTTATCGACCGGGGATGAAAAATGATTAAATTACTAAAATGGCTATTAAAAAATAGGGGTTGGTGATAAAAGGGTCAAAATATAGGGTTGTATGTATTTTTTAATGCGACATAATAAAAAAATAAAGAAATTAAAAAAATGTCTAAAAATTAAAAAAAAATGTTAAGGGTGAACAACCCTTATCACTAAGGGGTATGAAAAATAGATGTTGGCCGATTCTCAGACCTACTCAATATGATCACAAAATTTCATGAGAATCGGTCAAGCCGTTTCGGAGGAGTACGGGAACGAACATTGTGACACGAGAATTTTATATATAAGATATATGATTACATATAGCTGTATATGATCGTATATAGTTATATATGATTATATATAACTACTAGCTGACCCGGCAAACGTTGTTTTGCCATATAAATAATTTTTAAGTAATTTCTAGTGTAGACAAAAAATAGCTTACTTCTTGTAAGTGTGTAAGAATGTGGTATATGCGTGAAATATGCATGGAGCGCTGTGAACGATGACGGAATATAAAAATAACAAAAGGCAAACATTATTTTTAAGTTATTATAATTTATTCCTTAAAATTATATATCATTAATTAATCAATTACGACAGTAACACTAACAAACAATATCAATCTATTAATGCTATAGCGTGAACAATATTTTTTGTTAGTCCATCTTTAGCTAACACAAATAAACTGGATGGTTTACCCACTCTAGAGCATGCCACGTATAATTGTCCGTGTGAAAAACATGGTGTTCTCAAATCTAAGCCACAAATAGGCATCGTTTGACCTTGGGATTTGTTGATAGTCATTGCAAATGCCAATCTAATCGGAAACTGAGTACATTTGAATTGAATTGGCACATCTGTAGGTATAATAGGAATCCGTGGTATTAATATATTTTCACCTCGGAACTTGCCATTTAAGATGCTAACTAATTAAATGACGATTGATCAGTTATCGACCGGGGATGAAAAATGATTAAATTACTAAAATGGCTATTAAAAAATAGGGGTTGGTGATAAAAGGGTCAAAATATAGGGTTGTATGTATTTTTTAATGCGACATAATAAAAAAATAAAGAAATTAAAAAAATGTCTAAAAATTAAAAAAAAATGTTAAGGGTGAACAACCCTTATCACTAAGGGGTATGAAAAATAGATGTTGGCCGATTCTCAGACCTACTCAATATGATCACAAAATTTCATGAGAATCGGTCAAGCCGTTTCGGAGGAGTACGGGAACGAACTTTGTGACACGAGAATTTTATATATAAGACTAGCTGACCCGGCAAACGTTGTTTTGCCATATAAATAATTTTTAAGTAATTTCTAGTGTAGACAAAAAATAGCTTACTTCTTGTAAGTGTGTAAGAATGTGGTATATGCGTGAAATATGCATGGAGCGCTGTGAACGATGACGGAATATAAAAATAACAAAAGGCAAACATTATTTTTAAGTTATTATAATTTATTCCTTAAAATTATATATCATTAATTAATCAATTACGACAGTAACACTAACAAACAATATCAATCTATTAATGCTATAGCGTGAACAATATTTTTTGTTAGTCCATCTTTAGCTAACACAAATAAACTGGATGGTTTACCCACTCTAGAGCATGCCACGTATAATTGTCCGTGTGAAAAACATGGTGTTCTCAAATCTAAGCCACAAATAGGCATCGTTTGACCTTGGGATTTGTTGATAGTCATTGCAAATGCCAATCTAATCGGAAACTGAGTACATTTGAATTGAATTGGCACATCTGTAGGTATAATAGGAATCCGTGGTATTAATATATTTTCACCTCGGAACTTGCCATTTAAAATGCTAACTAATTAAATGACGATTGATCAGTTATCGACCGGGGATGAAAAATGATTAAATTACTAAAATGGCTATTAAAAAATAGGGGTTGGTGATAAAAGGGTAAAAATTTAGGGTTGTATGTATTTTTTAATGCGACATAATAAAAAAAATAAAGAAATTAAAAAAATGTCTAAAAATTAAAAAAAAATGTTAAGGGTGAACAACCCTTATCACTAAGGGGTATAAAAAATAAATGTTGGCCGATTCTCAGACCTACTCAATATGTTCACAAAATTTCATGAGAATCGGTCAAGCCGTTTCGGAGGAGTACGGGAACGAACATTGTGACACGAGAATTTTATATATAAGATATAACTATATATAAATTTTTCGGGCGACTATATATAATTATATATTATTATATTTAACTATATATAAAATATATATAATTATATGTAAACTTTATATAATTTTATATAATTATATATGATTATATATACATTTTTTCCCCGGGTGTTTCCTCAATTTATCAGTAGAGTTGAAAGATACTGGCAAACTAGCAATTTAAGAAATTACGATTAAAAATCGCTTAAACTAAATGGATTTCCTATTACTTATCACAACAGAAATGTAAACAAGAACTCTTGTTCAATCGTGTATTTACCTGTTAATTGTATTTTTATCAAATGAAGAGAGCTGGAGCATCCTACAAGCAGTTATGAGGGGATGTTGCGTAGAAATCTCCCACCCTCTGACCGTCTATATGTATAAGTTGGTGTTCATTTGTTCAATATACATACTTTACTTTATTCTGGTGATGTTTAGTGATTTTTCGAACAGTTAAGAATTGCATATTTGTTTTTATTGTTATAAGAGTTTTTATTTCTCAGTGCTTACAATTAGATTTTTAAATTACTTTTTGTGAAATTTGTTCAGTGACAAAATGGGTAACCATACTAATGCTAAGACTTGTTCAATGAAACGTAAAAGCAGACGACAAATGGCCAAAAACTACTGGAAACGAAAAACGTAAGTGATCGTCAATGTCTCTATATACCAGGAAATTAATCATTAGACTAGATATACCTATAGCATACCTTATTTTTCTCATTAGGAACTTTAATGAATCGGTGGCGAAAAACACTACAGTAAACGATATTATTGAAGATTTACCAGAGTTGGAGTTATCAGATGATACTGATAATTTCAATGTAAATAACGTAGAAACCATTAGTGGACGAAGAATAGTCGACATTAAATATTTATTCAACGTATTAAAAGAATTGCGCCATGAAGGGTTTGGATGCAGCTTCTTTGATTTTACAATCATTTCAGAAAGAAGGGTGGGTTTAAAAAGTATATTTACCGCAAAGTGCAATGTATGCAATTTGGAGTCTACTTTTTCAACTGAAAATGAGAAGACTGTAGACGTAAATGAGGCAACAATTTGTGCAGCAATAAGTGTAGGAATCGGATATTCACAAGTGAAGGAATTTTGCTCTGCATTAGATATTCCAGCAATGTCAGAGAAAACCTGTATGATCAAAGAAACTGTTGTTTCTAAGATAATAGATGAAACGGCCGTAGAAGTTTGGAAGGAAGCTGGCAGAGAAGAGGCAAATCTCGCCATTGAAGCAGGTGAAATTGATGAGAACGGTGTGCCTTTAATTCCAGTTATTGTAGATGGAGCGTGGTCCAAACGCTCCTATAAAACAAATTATAATGCACTTTCGGGTGTAAGAAGTATTATTGGAGCTCGCACCAAAAAAGTTTTGTACGCTGGCATAAAAAATAAACATTGTTCATTTTGCAATAGACACAATAAATTAAAAGAACCTGCTCCTCCGCATAATTGCCATCGAAATTGGAAAGGTACTTCAACCTCTATGGAAGCTCAGATTATATCTGATGGCTTCAATTCTTCAGTCGACTTACATGGTATCAAATTCAATAAAATAATCGGAGACGGAGATAGTAGTGTGTACAGGAAGATTAAAGAGTCAAAACCATACGGTGCAAACTTTTTTATTGAAAAAATTGAATGCCGTAACCATATTTTAAGAAATTATAGTAACAAATTACGAGAAATATCTAAAACGTCACGGCTTGATATGAAAATAAAATTATTTATGAGAAATAATATTTTAAGATTTAGAACTGCAATTGTTAGTGCAGTTAGATATTATAAAAATGCAGATATGTCTAATGTTTTAAAAATAAAAAAATTGAAAGAAGATATTCTAAACGGTCCAAACCATATTTTTGGATCTCACGATCAATGCAAAGAATATTATTGTAAAGGTACAAAATCAGAGGAAGAAAATTTATTTAATTTATTTGTTGCTAGTGATGTTTACGATGAATTTGCTAAAATTATAAATCGGGTAGCTATCTATGCATCAAGTTTGCTATATGATGTCGACACAAACCAGTGTGAATCATATAATAGTTTGGTAAACAAATTTATTGGGGGAAAAAGAGTTAATTTTTCTTTAGGAGGGTCGTATAAAACTCGTTGTCTGGCGGCATCAATTAATTTTAATCGCAAGCAACCCTTCTTCTTTGAAGTAATGAAAAAAAAATTCGGGGATGAAGCAGTCGGTATGCATACAAAAAAATTCTGTACGCAAAAAATTGGAAATATAAAAGCTAAGTCGAGACGAAATTATAAAATTTTACAAGCAGATTTAGACTATGGTAATATTGATCAACCTGATAAAAGTCCCGATGGATTAAATAAATGTATAACTGAATACCTCGCTTCACTCGAACTGACCGATATTGCTGCTATTGAAGAAAATACACGGGGGCAGAGTTTGAATCTAAACTGGTTGAAAGAAAAATCGTTTAGAATTAGCAGCAGTAACTTTGGAAAAATTTGTAAAATGCGCAAAAACACTTCAACGGCTAATTTAATAAAATCAATAATATATTCAACATGTTCGAACAATGGTATAAAAAGTTTAGAGCATGATATTTGTCACGAAGTTCATGCAATTAATTTATTTCAGATTCAATTCAATAAGTCGGTAATTAATTGCGGCCTTTTTGTTCATAGTAACTACAAATTTTTGGCTGCTTCTCCTGATGGACTAGTAGACCAGAACTACATAATAGAGGTTAAATGTCCATATGTTTCCCGAGATATGACTGTACGCGAAGGCGTAGAAAATAAAAAAATCAAATGTTGCGTCTTAGATTCTAATAATCAAATTAAATTAAAATCAAATCATGATTATATGTATCAGATTCAGGGATTGTTAGAGATAACTCATTGAGTTGTGATGTTTCTACTTCAAAAAGACGTGAAATTCTAGATCCGATAGTTTTCTTAGTAAAAAGAGAAGTGGTTATTACAAAAGGGGTCTGGTGCAGATGGTGAGGGTGGATATTTTTGCAATGCGTATTTACTACTTAACCACCCACCTTTCCTATATCTCTTTTTAACACATGCACATCATATTTCTGTTTCATTTCTTCTATTTTCTCCTATGTTTCTACTTGGACGGGCCGACCCTATATAACGTATCAGCACAATAATAATTCTATTGAAAAGCCATAAATTGATATGCACATTCAAGGAAAGAAGATTAGTCGACTTTAAATTGATTTATTTTTATAAAGTACAAAACAATAAATTGAAAAAATTAATAGATGATACATTTTCAGTTTGATGTAACATTTAATGTTTCACAACTGAAATAATCATTTATAAGTGCTGTACACATTTAGGAAAATCAGAGAACAAATCCTTAATTTAACATTTTTTGCTTTAATTGTAAAGATAACGATTATCATACATTTTTGATGTAAAAATAAAAATTAATTCGTTCCCTTAAACTTTGAGGACATGTAGTATATTAAGAGATGTTCAAGCCTGCGCAGAAACATCAAGCTCGCTCCTAAAAAAGGTAGGAAGATATAGGTTTCCTTCGGTACGCGTTACGATGGTCTATTATCCGTATATTACTTATAAGTATATGTATAGATCTGACAAAAGAAAGTAGGTACTTTAGAGGTGGGGCGCCGCTTCCATCTTTACTATGAGGCAGGTCTAAAACATACAATTGTTTTACTTACGTGCTAATCTACAACCTATCTTGTGTCTAGGATTTCAGTGGCGTTCGTAATTATACAAAAGGTGCAAAACAATTTGAAATAATTTGGTTATTTTGTCATTCTTCACAACTTATTGACTGTAAAATCAAAGAGGATAATGAAGTGGAAAAATATGACGAAAATAATAATTCATTTTTTTAACTATCTAGTTTATTGTGAAAGCAAAAAAAAATCAATCAAGCATTATTGTATATCGATTTTTCTGTAGTACATCAAACTGAATAATCTTGAACTGCTTCGGCAGTCTCCGATTCTTGCATTTCAACATCCTCAGGATTTGCAGAACCAAACAAAAGTTCAATTTCGTCGTCTTCATCGTCTTCATCCGAGGTTTCACCAGTTACAACAATACGTAGTTCATCCATTGCGTGGTCCAAAATACCCTCTTTTATAATGTATTCATCTTCGACTTTTTTTATATGGTTACATACATTAATCCATTCATCTGTTGTAACGGAATTGAATTTCTTCCTAGCTAATTGTTCAATATCTTTGAATTTAAAAGTAACATTCCTTTGGGCCATCCAATGTTTAACAATTGCCCATATCTTTTCAATTGGATTTCAATCCGGATGGTAATGCATCCAGTTTGTTTGTACAAAGCATGTTGGGATTTATGAAGTTTGATTAAATTATATAACTCTGACTTGGTCATGCTCGTATTATGCTGGATATTTTTCTGCTCCAACCATGTATTCATCATTATTTTTTTATATAACCAAATCTTGTTAATCTGATGTTACTAATTTTCTTCTATACTATTAATTGAATATGTCAAGTAAACACATACATGACATGGACTCTCATATTAAATTTATAATTTTAACTTCATTTGTATTTATCTAGCTATTGAATGATGACGGCTCTGATAAATTTGAGTCAAAACTAGTTTCAGTGTTAATATAAATATTTCTTGGATGAAGTTTTCATTTACTTATTTCATAATTGTTATTATAATTTTTAGATATTATTAGAAACATTAATATTTGAATTAATTTAGTTTTAAAATTCATGCAAATCTTTTTCTAAGCGAGTCGCCACTGAATGTTGTTTTTCCGTCTCACTCTATGAAGTCTCACTTCACTGCTGGATTCGTTCTAGCGCTACTCTCCCCCGCCCCGCAGTTGTATTCCCTAACCGCGGCAACAGTACTCTATATAATACAGAACAAGAACTGCTTACATCAACGTTTACACCATCGACCGCATACGAACTCGCTTGTGGTATCGCCTTTGGAACAAGTCTGTAAAATAAGACAGAAAAAAAGATTCTTATTATAAAATTTGCCTGTAGCTAGATAGTATAATTATTATTTAAAATATTAATTGGCTGGTCAAAACGAAATTATAGATTCACTTCAAACAACCACATGCAATAGTCAAGATTTGTGAATTTTTTATTAACCTTACATATAAGTGATACACTGTGTGAAACAGGACAGAGAATAATTTGTTTACTAACCTGTAGAACTCTTCGTGTTCTTTATACCATTTAACTGAATAAAGGCTATCATTTCCCAAATCGTAATCACATTGAAGTAATACTGTGTCACCAAGTATTCTATATAGTGGAACTTTTACTTTAACCATTTTTAAAGCACCATTTCCTGAACTATTACCTCTTTTGGCTACAGAAACATTCCAAGCGTAACCATCAACAAGTGGAAAAAGATAAAGAAATATTAATCAGTAAATAAAGTAGAGAATATAAAACAAAAAGGTCTGTGGCACGAGTAAATAAACATTTCACAGTTAAACAAAATGTTAACCGATGCAAACAAGTATGTCAACTATTGTAACAAATAGATAAATAGCTGAATTTAGGTACTCTGTTAAGTTTTCATTGTTTACAAGCGTATCTAGCTAATACTTATATGTATTATTTTGTTGCGTTCGTCTATTTTGAGTAATTTGCGAAGCATTTAGTAAATTATAATTTGTTGAATACAGAATGTCCATATATATTGAAATGTTTCAATGTCCAAGATTTTATTAATGGATGAAATGGAATGGATTTTGATAACATTCTAAAAATTAATTTGCTATAATTTGAATAAAAACATACTGAAAATCACTCACATGACAGTTTCACATTTTAAGCAGTTTGCCATTGTAAAATAATATTGCTGTAAGACAAAGTTTTGAACATAGGAAAAATTTCGAATTTTACTGCTTGAAATTTTCTCGACTTAGAAAATTATTTAATAACAAATTAAAAAAAATTATACGCTAGACATACAAATTGGAAAATATGCATTCGAATGGTGTATATGGTTTTTGATCAGAATCTATCTAAGACAAATTTGTATGAATAAACGACCGAAATTCCAGTACATATATCATTTGTAAGATAAATTTCTGTTGTATAATCAAAATGATTTTTTTTGTAATATATAATTATAATTTTGTTGGAGTATTTGAAATTTATTACACTTAAAAAAAAAATTATCCGAATCCGTTTCTAGTCCGGTTCTCTTCAGGTAAGTCCTATACAATTTTAAGAAACTCAACATTGGGTTAGCCTAATCAATTCCCGATCCTAAACAGAACAGGTAAGATTACGACATGTCCTTTTCGGCACGTCGTACTTGTACCTGACCCTGGTCGGAAATAGTGTCTGGCGTTACGTCAGGTATTTGATGGTCGGATATCTTCTTTAGTATTTGATAGATCTAAAGATCATTAACAGATTTTAGTATGGATGTACCGTTGGAAATACGCTATATTTCTCTTCTAATTATTGATATATTTGAAGTTCTATATTGCAATATCTGTTTACTATCCGAAAAATAAGCCCTTTTGCTTAATAGCGTCGTTAACAGCCCACATCTAACTATCAATAAGTTCTCTTGACTATGTATTCACGAGAGTTCATTTTCCTGACACTTATTCTTCAACAAACTATAAGTATATAATATTCCCGTCTTAAAATCCCTAAGTACAATTACTGATTTTTAATGGTAATAACAATACTGAACAGTATAATGCAAAACCGAGTAAATATTTAATCTTACAAATTCTTTTTAGTAATCTGTTCCTTCTTTGTAAGCAAAATCTAATTAATGAGGGGCATCTTCACATGTTTCTGAGTGACCATTCTTCAAAGTATTAATGAAAAAAGCTCACCAAGGATGAAATGCAAGAACATCAGTTGCAGAAAGATGAATAGTAGTGTAAGCTTCATATTGTTTCACTTCTACAATTTAGCTTGACCAACGACAATTCTGTTGCGGTGTAAAACATTTGCAATTGGCAAACATTTCATGCGAACGGACTTTTATACTATAGGTTGAGTATAAAATGGTATTACCATCAAATTAATATATGTTGTCAATCACCAATTGTCTGAAACAAAGTAAGTAATGCATTTAAGTAGTAGAACAAGTATTTCATAATACGGTAATTATCAATACATTTGCAATTGCCAGAATTTGACCCATCAACAAGTAGAGATCAAGTAAGCATTCTCCGGAAATGGTAAGATAAACGGTTTAAAAGCGATATAACACTTGCTTAAAACTGTATAAGTAATGAATTTGAAAGAATTATGATGTTCTTTAAATAAAAAATCAAATTTCTCTATCAGTAGTTGCATCCTATTTGTTTTTACGTATATTTATTTGTATCAAGTTGTTTTACTCTAAATATATTTTGTCACATATTTATGGTTTTATTATTTAGGTAATTTTTTGTTATAATTTTTTGTTTGCTATCACAAACAAACGTATTACATTCGACCAAAATAGTTGGAAGAAGAAACAAAAATTAGTCAAAAGAATGAGAAATTTTTTTTCCATCTCTAGATGTTTTTGTTAATTTTTAATTTAATTACGTTGTTTTATTGTGAATTGATATTATTACTTATTTATTGCTTCATATATTAAATGTGTGGGCAATTGTTAAACATTGGATGGCCCAAAGGAATGTTACTTTTAAATTCAAAGATATTGAACAATTAGCTAGGGAGAAACTCAATTCCGTTACAACAGATGAATGGATTAATGTATGTAACCATATAAAAAAAGTCGAAGATGAATACATTATAAAAGAGGGTATTTTGGACCACGCAATGGATGAACTACGTATTGTTGCAACTGGTGAAACCTCGGATGAAGACGATGAAGACGACGAAATTGAACTTTTGTTTGGTTCTGCAAATCCTGAGGATGTTGAAATGCAAGAATCGGAGACTGCCGAAGCAGTTCAAGATTATTCATTTTGATGTACTACAGAAAAATCGATATACAATGAATTATTATTTTCGTCATATTTTTCCACTTCATTATCCTCTTTGATTAGAGTCAATAAGTTGCCAAGAATGACAAAATAATTAAATTATATCAAATTATTTTGCGCATTTTGTATATTTACGAACGCCACTGAAATCCTAGACACAGGATAGGCTGTAGATTAGCACGTAAGTAAAACAATTGTATGTTTTAGACCTGCCTCATAGTAAAGATGGAAGCGGTGCCCCACCTCTAAAGTACCTACCAGGGCCCCTCCAGTCTTATGGACGAACTAGTCCACCGGTCACGTGACTTTTGAGGGCGACCCGAAGTAGATGGCGCTAAAAGCAGCCATGATCTCTGTTGTACCAGCCGGTTTGAAACCACAATTTAAATGCTTTAAAAAGAGGGAAAGTTTAAATTCTAGTGTTCAATATCTGTAATAAACTGTAATGGCGTTAAAAAAACATAAATTTATAACAAATTATATTTAATTGAAGAAATACTTAAAAAGTATACGCAATTATGCAATCAGAGGTCGTCTCATTTAAAATGTTCAAAATCAGCAATTTCTCCCTTAGTAACAAGTGACGTAGATGATATTTTGTTAATGGCGGAGTACCCCATATTTACAAACATACTTTGATTGCGAGTGAATAGTTTTTTTCGGTGTTGGTGATTTTTATACAATTGTTTTTTGTAAATAATATTAGTATCAATTGTCTTACAATAATGGCAACAAAATCCCGTAAGTATTTTCCCTCACAATGTTGATAACGAAAAACTTCTATAAGAAATTTTCATTTTAGAAAGATGTTTAATTTGTGGTGAGGCTGGGGATTTGAATTTGCCTCTACACTGCTTCCCCAACAATTGCAGAAAGTAAGTATATAAATAGCTGATTACCAAAAACAAATCTATAACAATAGCACCCTGGTGGAAATATTTTAATTTCATTATTTACTCCTAAAAATGTTATTTTCCATGAAAAAGTCTAGAAACCGTTGACAATGACTGAAAAGCTCTGAATACGTATGATTTTCTACAGAAATTCGAACTCTTCTGGAAGAGTTACACAGAGTTGTTCAATATTTTTCAGACTTATTCTTTCTGTGAAATGTTGGATAACTTATAAACTCTTCTAGAAGAGTTCAAATAATTCTGTTAGTCAGATTTACTCACATTTATGTAGACTTTTCCAAAGAAATGTTTCCTCCAGGGCATATTAGATATTTAAGTCTACTATTAAGAAGACAGTTGTATTGATGAAAGTTACTTTCCAGATTGTTAACATGGATCAATGCCCTTGGTGCGGAAAACAAGCATTTCTCCTTCTACCGCCGTAAGCGCATTTGTGGTCGCCATTTTTCACGGGAGTCGTACACCCATTGCCAAAGCATGGCTCTTATAGAGCAATTATTGCCCAACAAATTGAAGGATACGGGGCTTCGGGAGAAGTTTGTTGTTACTCTTAGCGAGCAAATTGATTTCGCGTGGTTGAATTGTGTTTCGCACTTTGGAACCGTCAAAAAGTGCATTGTCGAGGCTGTTTGTTGGATCAGTATTCCATGGTACTGCAAGCGCTTCATCCGCGAACTGAGTGCTCAGAAAGTCTCGAGACGGCGCAGCGAAAACTGCGTATATTACAACATCAATAGCAATTTTTACTATTGGTGTTGTAATATACAAAGTTTTCGCTATAGTTTAGTTTTGTTTTATTGTTAACTTTTATTTATATACTTTTATTCATATTATTTTAGTCATATTATTTTATTCATATTATTCATATATTTTAGTCATATTATTTTAGTCATATTATTTTAGTCATATTATTTTATTCATATTATTTATTCATTATTTTATCATATTTTTTAGTCATATTATTTTAGTCATATTATTTTATTCATATTATTTTATTCATATTATTTTATTAAATATAATTTGTTGTATAATCATATGTTTTTTTTAAATGCCATTACAGTTTTTAAAGCATTTTAATTATGGTTTCAAACCGGCTGGTATAACAGAAATCATGGCTGCTTTTAGCGCCATCTAGTTCGGGTCGCCCTCAAAGTCACGTGACCGTTGGACTAGTTTATGCACAGAAGTGGGGAGTCTATAGTTGTCTATGTACCTACTTTCTTTTGTCAGATCTCTAGTGCTTTCGTTTGTGATCTTTAAATTTCTTCGTTGTTGTTTTAAATCCAAGGTATTTTGTCTTATTGTTAGTTTATTTTTTAGTAGAGTATTCGATAATTTGTATTTTTTCTCCTTGTTTGTCTACGTCAAATCTGTCTCATTTCACTATCTAATAGTAGTAATAGTAGTCATAGTCGTAGGTTTTTAGATGAAAAATTAGCAATTATGAGCGTTGTGAGGAGACTGCCATGCTACACCAGAAGTCTTTTTCTTCATGCACTATCGATGATAAGTGATGTAGTATGGATAACATTATCGAGATCACCATCTTCTATAGCACGCTTGACTGCTTCCCGCATTTCATTGAGCAAATACGCGTTCGATTTCCTACTTCATGTATGTCTCTTTGCATATGTATACCATATCCTGGACTCAGTTCCTACTTCGTGTTAAATTATTTTGGTTTTACTGTTTTTAATTCGCCTTCTATATTACGGTTTTTGCATTTATCCAACAAAATTCTTGATAGCCCTTTTTTTCTTTATAAATTTTAAGTCATATAAACTGCAATGAAAGCTCTTATATGAGCCAGTAATTGATGATCCAAATATAACATGAAGTTTCCCAAAGTTAATCCTACAAACCAAGTGCCAGTTGCTGCGGAACTTACAGTTCTATCATCGAAGTACAAGTATAAATAAATGTACTACTTAACTGCCTTATAATCAAAACAGGGGAAACATAACACAAAAAAAATGTTTCATCCATCACATTCATGGAAGAAGGTAAGCGATTAAAATATGATATGGTGATTATTGAATGCAGTAATAGAAGAAATAAAATAAATTGATTCCGACGTTACAGCTACAATAAACAGACAATAAGTGACGAGATCTCAGCTAACAGTTAATTCTGCAAAACAAGTGGCAGTTGTGGAACTTACACTTTTATCATCATACTGCAATTTTAAATAATGTAACATGAAAACATACGAAAAACACTCTTCACGCATCAAATTTATTAAAGAAGATATGTAATCAAAATAGTATATGGTGGTTATGTAATGCAGAAATAGAAGAAAGAAAACTACGACGTTATCGAAATAATCCAGATAGAATAATTGCCAATCCATAGGTTGTGCAGTTACGACTGCAGAAAGTCCAAGAAATGTACAGACATTTTAGTACATTTGATAAAAGTCCAAAGTACAACTGTGATTAGAAACAAGTCAGTAATCTCACATTTCACGCATTTTGTGAGAAAATCAGAAGAGTGTGTTGAATGAAACAAGCACATTTTGCAACGAAATAACAAATAGAAATCACTATTCTTTTATGCGCCATAAATTCATTTACTTCGATGTTTCACTAAACATATGGCAGGCAAGTCTTAAAAAATTATACCACCTCTAATGTACAAGCGCTAATACCTGTGTTCAATGACTACCCCAAACGAACCCTATAAATTAAACCAGCACTGACAGATTTATTCTAACAACAACTGTGTATAAAGTCACAGAGTGGCCAATGCAAGGACCAGGACTTATATTTAATTTATTTCAGTTTAAACAATCACCCAGGTTTGTTATTATTCGACAGCGTTGCCGACTTGCTTGTTATTGGCGCTGAAAAATCTTCTTCATATTTTCCAATTAAAATGGTTGATTTGAAACTTTGTTTTTCTGTTGGCATCTCCATATCGAGTAAGAGTAAAGAATAAACTACATTGTTCTTGAATCATCAGTCACACTAATTCAGTTCCTAGCCGCATTCAATAAATATGCAGTTGTAAAATAGAAACCTTTCGAATTTCCATGTCAGTGCTACATGCATACGAATTCACAGTATTATCCGACTTCGATAGTGGTAATATAGTAACCACACACAAAACTATCTATTGGGTGTTGTTTCATTTTCGGAGACTTTTTATCAGGAGTATATAATTTCATATTAATCTATCTACATGTCTGGTAAAAAACTACGCCACATAGGCGAAAAGACCCGCACTACTCTTCCTTATAGATAAAGTGAGATAGAATAGATAAGGCGTTAAAGTAGGAGAGTTTTTTCCATTTGACCGTCCCACTGTTATCATCAGTGTGATAATTTCACGCCGCTAAGTTCCACAAATACTGTTGTTTTTATGAAATAGATCGACAACTGTAGCGACGAACATTTGACATCTTTGTCTTATTTAAGGTGATTTTAGAGACCTCGGCCTATGCCACATAGCGCCTTTCAATAGGTCAGACAAAGATTGAAATATTTTTTCAATAATAATCATTATGAAATGTAAATGTCCTTTAGGTATCGATATCAATATAATACAAAAAAATGAAGAAACCGATATTCCTTTTCAATCGTATTAATAGGAGCTTCGGAGTAATTTGAAGCTATTTTTATCCATAAAGTTGTCGATTAGGTACATTTTACAATATCACCGTAAATATTATATTTTCTTTTGATAGAATCACATACAGAGAAATTGTTTGCAAATATTTACCTACGTACATTTGTACATTTGAAATATAATCAAGAACCAAAAATAAAAATTCTATTAATTTATTTATTCTAATTAATTATTTATTTATTCTTCTTACTCTTTACTATCGAGAATAATAATAATTTAATTTGTTTTCGAATTTTCGGTCAAATATAATAACTGATTTTCTTTTAATTATAATTAAGTAATTTTCTTTCGATAATTCTTTGCAAGAAACCTATCGCAGATTTTATTGCTAAATATTCTAATTCATTGTCCATTGAAATTATTAATAAATCTTTAATATCAGTTAGTATTAATACTAATATCAATTAAGATTAATATTAATATCAATTAATATTATTATTAATATCAATTTAGTTCGAATACATTCGAATTTTTTAATTTTATACATATTTCAACGGCGAATATTCTCTTTACATTCAGTTTAAGGGCCAGATTCCGGCAGTTTAATTTGGGTCGTTCTTTAAAGGCGCTCTCCCCCTTAAATGTTCAAGCTGAACGCAAATTCTTGGTTTAGCATCGTTTGTGACACGGTCAGCCCACAAACTGTTTTAAGGGACGGAAGCTGAACTCGGCCCTAGACCTCAAGCATTTGGAATGAGAAGCTAAGTCTCATTTGGTCCTCAATCTCAATATTATTATATGAGGACTAAATGAGTTCAAATTCAGAACTTAGGAATATTTTCATTTATTTTTATTTATGAGGACTGAATGTGGTTCAAACCTGAACTTAGATAAATTTTCATTTAGCTTATATAACACTATTTTTGGACTTTTATAAATTTTCCAAACTATTATTTGACTAAAACTTAAAGATTTTTTTATTAAATTATGTGAATCTAAAAGTAATTATTTGAAGGAAATTATTTATTATGAGAATAAAGAATGTAAAGTGGCGGGAATATCAAAGACTTGGAAAAACCACTAAGCTTTATTACAGGACATTGCTGTAAAATAGTTTGAACGGAACGTTCCTTTCCAAAGACAGTTTCGGTCACATGTCCAGTTACCTGGCAGTCTTTTCATTCTAAACAGAGTTTTATTGACAGCAATATAGATACTAGAGAAAATATTAAGTTAAGCACACATAACAAGCGTCAAAGAAATTAAAAACAGTTCTTCTTCGGCTCTTGTTCAGTGCATCGCATTTGTTCCTTACATATATTTTTACTTTTTTTATTGAAAATGTCTGAAAAATATTCACTTGTGTTTTGGGTTAAATCGAAACAGTTACAAACAATTAAATCTGCATGCATATCCGTTCATTCGCGATATGAAAATGCGACTGTGAAACTAAAGTGGAAATGTGCAATCGCAAAAGTTAGTGAATTCCTCGACGCGAAAGTGTTAAGAATAAGTGGTAAGTGAACAGAGATATGAAATTAATTCAGGTATTCGTAATTATGCAAAAAAGGGACTCCATCTCGCACTAACCCGATCTTTAAGTATGAATTTGAATAAAATTCAATTGAAAAACATGAAAGAACTAATAACAAGTAAACTCTTACAGCTAATAATTGTGGAAGTGTCTTTTTTGCATAGTGATTACCGTAACTTCAAACATAATTATTCATCAATCACAATCTCCTTTCAGATGATAAAGGATTATTGCACAAACTATCCGTTGATGAAAATACGGGAGAAATTATTGAGTCAACAACCAAAGCGTTCCTTGCATCAGTTCTTGAAGAACGGAACCAATTAAAAACTGATAAAAAAAGAAAAATGGAAGAAAAGACCTCTGTCCAAGTTCACCAAGAAACGGTAATTGCGGAAGAAAAGTCGATATTCGATATCGCAAGGAAAAAATTTAAGACATTGTTGGATAATAAGCCGATTCTGCCTATAAAAAAACGAAATTCCTTACCTCGGCTACTAAGTAAAAAAACCTCCGCTAGAAGTAATTGTAAGGAATCACAGATATTGAAGGTCAGAAGTGATGAGGACGAAAGCGATGATAATAATAGTAGAAATATTGGTAATTATTATAAAAACGGAAATAATGAGGAAAAAAATGAAGAAGAAATTGAATCGGATGAAGAAAAATCGATTGACGACAGTGGTATAGGAGCAGACAATCATCGACCAGCTTCTTTTAATGTTTTTTTCATACCAAATGGTAAGCATCTCAAAATCAAAATTTATGCAGTGAGTAATATTAAGAAAAATATGTTTTATTGTAGTAACTCTGGAGCTTATTGCAAGTCAAAAGTTATTACTTGCATCGTTAGAATATTCATATAAAATAAGTAACGACAAAGCATTGCAGAAAATATCAAAAGTAAGAAAATGTCTATTAATTCCCATGGGCGCTACCATCCGGGTGAGAGGTACTGTAGGTGATATACTGTGGTATATTGAATGTTGTTAGTTCTGTAAAGTGTGACTCAGAGATAAGTAGTATATCAATCTTTTTTAAATTTAAAAATGTTATTACTTCCTGCTTGTGATTAAGCTGTCCGTTGACGTCCCATGTGGCGATTCTAAGTATATTTATGAATTTAGTTTTCCAATGACTGTGGTTAGTAAATTCAGAATCATACTGTTCTGGCTTATTAATTGCGCGAACATGTTCTTAAACTCATTTAAAAATGTTGTAAATTGGTTTTCCATATTTGTTGGTTGATCTGTTTGGTTGTTTGATTGCAGTGCTTGTGCGTATGTTTGTTTATGTTGTTCTGGATGAGTGGTTTGTTGTGCAGTTGTACTTTTGTGGATATGTTTGTTAAGGTTATTTATTTGTTGTTGTTGGTACCCTCTAGTGTTTCTGTTTCTCGCTGTTACTAGTGCTCTATAGACAGTACATCCTTTGTAGTTTGCAGGGTGGTCCTCGCTGCATAGTGCACATTTAGCAGGTGTATCTTTGGGTTTTTTACACATATTTTTATCATGCGGTTGGCCACATTTGACACAATAGTAAGGCTTTAAACAGTACGTTTTTGAATGACCATATGATTGGCATCTGGTGCATTGGATGATATTATGATTCTTTTTTGGAGCCTCTACATTTATTTTGGTGTTGCATAGAAATTCTTGTTTAAATATTTGTTTATTGTTTTGTTGGGGCTCTAAGTCTACGAAAAATAATGAGAGAGGCTCCTTAGTTACTCTATGATTAACATTCATTATATTTCGAACTTTGTGTCCTGCCTTTTCCAGTTCTTGTTTGATGTCTTCAGTTGGTATTGAGTAGTGTAGGTGTCGTATGACAATTCTGTATGCTCGCTCTTCTTTTATTTGATATGTGTGATGGATTATTTTTTCGTCTTGTAGATGTCGTACTAGTTTTCTGTACGTATCTATTGTATTCGCATTAATTTTAACGGTTTCATTTGGGAGGGTTTTTGTGTAGTATGTTTCTTCCTCTGTTATTTTCGAAAGACTATTTATTATTTCTTTATAATTTCTGACTCCATATATGAATATTGGAGGCGGTTTTGGTATCTTTTGTTGTTTGCTAGTTTCGTTTATTTCGGTTGATTCGCTTTCGTTCGTGATTGAGAGAGGGGAGTAACGATTCTGTATTTTGGTTGGTGGTGGTGTTGTTGGGGTAATGGGTTCTTTGTTTCGTGGGTCTCCCTTACGTTTCTTAACTATGTCCCATGAGTTTCGCTGGTCTACTTCTTCGTCGTAGCCAAATTCAAATACGTTATTGTATATAGATGAAGTTTGAAGGTTTAGTTTTGTAGGTTTTAGATTATTTTGTGGGTTAATTGGGGCGCTGTTTGGGAACATGTTCCCAGGGAGTACCCCAGGAAGTGCTAGGATCAACTGCTTATCAGTTATTTAGTTTTTAAGTTTCGTCTTGCAACAATATTGTTGTAGTGAGGTTTTTATCTGCTAACAACTATGCGGCGATAAGAACACAACTGATAACACGCTCGTTAGTGATACACATGTACTCTCTTCGGCTGTCTCTAAGCATCTCTGCGAAAAATTAAGATTGGAGTTTTACTTCTTATCTACCGTATATTGTCAATTCCTCCTTTATAAAAGCCCAATTGAAATTAATTACTTCGAACCAGGACATACATTTACGTCAGCGCATTCATCAAATTAAACACTCGATGAGAAAAAAAGGTAAAATTTATGAGTTTCCTGATTTTGCTCTGGCTGTGAAAGAAGCCAGAAAAAAGATTAAATGTAAAAGTCATGGATATTGATGAGTTTTATCACATTAGTGATCATCAAAAAATAGAAACACTAACCACGATAAAACTGAAATAGTATATTTAGCTAATATAGTACAAATGGAAGTTAATAGTGGAACTACTGACGTACAATATAATAACTACGGCGGGGAATATAAAATACTAAGAAATTATTTATAAGTTAAAGTAGGAAAAAGGGTATCCACAATCCAATTCCATGTGTTAAAAAAAATGGAATAAGCCTGGAAAAAAAATTCCATTATTAGAAATATATGGCCCCTCATAACTGAGAATCACAGGTGTTTTTAGCAAAGTAGAATTAATTATAAAATAAGATCACTAATTTCCATAAAAAACATTTCCATAAAAATATTTTTTTATTTCTATAAAAGTAAATTTTTTTGCATTAATGATATAACTATTGTAATAACTATACAAGATTGTCATTTGATATGCAAATTTTGGCTACAATAAAGTTTTCAGGGTATTGAAAATGAATCCCGGTACAAGTCGGGAACGTGATTGGAATAGAAAATACGATAGCGGCGCGCAGAAAAGAAAAAATCAGCGAAACGGAAAGAATTACAACATCTTCAACGTGGAGGATTGCTTACACTTTTTAACATGGATAGTAGCCACAATTTCATGACAAATGTTGTAACTCAAAACCAACAATGTGTTGCCTCTATATCTGCCAACACTAAGAATATAACTTGTGGTGAAATAAATAATACACTTTGTTGCCTTCAAGATGATCCAGAAAGCTGGCCATTACAACCAAAGTCCATGATTTCGACTTTCCACTTGATAAATACGATAGAAGACTTGACACATCCTATTACACGATGAAAAACTTTTTCGAAATGGGCTACTATACTCGAAATTAAAAAACAGACTCTGTTGCTATTATTGTTACATGTTCTTCAATACCACTCCGGGATCGGCCTTGGCATCGTAGATCTGTGATACATTTCTATCAATTTTAATTTACTGAAAATCCTAGTACTTGCCGCTGTTACGGGGGAGGTTAATACAAGTTCTCTAAGTTCTAAATTACAGGTTAATTAATACTGAAATAAATGAATTCGTCTGCCTGCACTTAGTCAACAAATAAATAAAGATAACGAAAACTTTGTTGTAAGAAATTCCCTAAATTTTTAATGATTTTCTCTTCTTCATCTTTGACTATTTGATTATTTTAATAAGCAGATTTGAGAATAGGCAACTTGTCGACTTCCTCAAACATGGGAGGGTGTCACATCACCCTACAAACTCCTCTCAGTACACGTAGATATTCTCTTTTGTTTCATTATTTGAATAATTTATTAATCCTTAATTATTATACGCTTCTTAAATTAACAGATATGATTATTTGTCTCTTAATAATTTGTTCAACAGCGTTTTTTATTTGTAATTGATCTCACTTTTATTTCTCATTCGTATTAAAATTTAGATCAATGTACACTGACGATTATTAAAATCTTCAACTTTTAATAGAAATACTATCTTAATACTTAAACAATACTAATCATAATAAACATTGAAGTTTTCTTTCAGGGTATACCTACTTAGTACAAATCAATTATACCTTCATCGCATTTGGGCGAGGCCATATTTTTTGCGGTTAATTTCGGAGGTCAATGCCGAGGCAAGCTAAACGACTTTTAGTTTTTTGTATTAAAATAGCAGCCGACAATGACTGACAATAATGACAATATATGGAACATATGTTACATTGGCCGACCAATATGAGTGAGAGGGCACATTCATTGCTTTCTGTGCATTTTGTACGTTGCAGTCGACCACTGGCTCACAAAATGTTGTGACCCTTGTTTCCGGCTAATCACCGTTGGCCGCGGCGACCTGGCCGATAAGAGCACTGGGTGGGGCTTAATCAATTATTGAATTTAATCTGAATTCTGTAAGAACATAAACATTAAACTGGTAAACATTTTATTAATTAGTTTTATTAATTTTCCGAAGAATGCTGAACGAATGAACGAATTATCTTCTGTTTCTCTGGTGTATTTATAACATTCAAAAATTGCATTCAGTCGTTGATCTGTTAAAGAATGATTTTCTTTCTAAATGTTTTCAGTACCTAAATAATTAGATTAGTTAAGGAATGAAAAAATAGATTCATATACAGTCTTATTAGAGCATTGTCGAGCAAGGATTTCATCGAAAATTTTGCAGTACCTCACGTCATTTTCCGAACAGTTACAAGGTCATTACCATTGGATAATTATATCAAGGATGTCAAAATACAAGGACACCAAAAGTTAGTTATCAGTAAATTGATGACGTACACTCTGTATATATTATTTATTGATTCTCTAGTTTCTCTTGTGTATGACTTTAGCTTGTCAACAAGGAAAACCATCAAAGTCACAAAAAAAAGTTATAAAGAATATAAAATGGATTATTTAACTCGACGCTTAAGTCCAAACCAGAAACCATTTTCTGCTGTCATGTTAAATGATTTCTTACTAAGCTTCAATGGTATTTCAGTTTTTTGAATTGGTACGATTATAAAATTTCTCAAAATATAGAAATATAAAGCTTTCGTCTCTAATAATGCAAATCTTGAACCAATACAATTCCTTGGTCCTGTACCAAATGGTATATACGTATATGGATTAATTCTATGTTTATTATCATCATTAAAACGTTCTGGATCAAAACGTTCTGGATCTGGATAATACAATGGATCACGATGAATACCGTAAGTTGGTATCCATACTACATCATCAACATTTAAATGTAATGGTTTTTCATCTGGTCCTACTGGTTCTATTGTAAAAGCTTTTGTACAAATACGATCAGCAGCAACAGCATTTGGCCATTTACGTAATGTTTCCGATGTCACCATATCCATGTATTTCATTTTCATTAATGCATCATACGTTAATTTATCATTACAATTATCAGCAGTTTCATCAATTTCTTGTCGTAAACGTTCTTGAATATCAATATTAACACCTAATTCATAACCCATAAAACACATGATATTTGCAACTGAATCAAAACCGGCAAAAAAGAATATCAATGCTTGTGAGGTTATATCAATATCTGTTAATTCTGTTTTATAAACTATTGTTGATTTGATAATATCTGATTCTTCAACAGCTGCAAAACCCTCATTTTGTTTACTATTTATTGTCTTTTCTTCTTCATGTTTCAAACCATTTTTACGTGCATCCAACAATAATTGTATCATATCAGGACGTACAATACCATGTTCTTCCCGTTGTTTAATATTTTGTTTAATTAAATTTACAAAGAAATCACTTACTTCATTTGAAAATAATTTAACATCAATTATTTTATATAATTTTGGGAATAAAAAATAACTGAAAAATTTCATATTTTTCCAAAATCCACTGAAATCCGTTGCTTCTTTACCCATTAAATAAAATTCATTATTGCGTTCTTCTAATGAATCACATTTTATACCAAATGCAGTAGATGCAATTACATCATTCGTATAACGTGTAAATGTATCTTTCATTTCAATTGTTACAATATCTTGATTTTTCTTTAGAAAATATTTTACAAATTGTTCAGCACTTTCCGTCATTAATATAAACATTTGACGCATTTTACTACTGGTAAATGCTGGACTTAATGTTGAACGCATATTTCGCCATTTTTGATCTGAAAATGGACAAAAGCAAAACTTGCCACATTATTATAATAGTATCCCGCCCCATGGGGTCATTTTGATTCCAGCGCATTTAAACCATTACAATGAAAACTATTTAACATTTGGAAATTTCGACTGGATCTTGAGTTTAATTTATTTTAACAAATTAATTAAAATATTAATTAAATATAATATATATATTAGAGTGGTCGTTAAAAATTAAATTTTTTCCGACGCCCAAAAAAAATGATCTTTATGATGAAAAAATACGGGTAAATTTTTCTTTTTGGTTTTAAACAAAAAGAACACGTGCCGCAACAAGCCGATTTAAATTCATTTTTTGATAATATGTTAGTTTTCTTCAAATATCTCTTTGAATATTCAGATTTGAGAAAAAGTTATAAGTACTTCTTTTGTAGGCAATTTAATCATCTACAAAAAAGTTCTCTTTAATTTTTTCCATTAATTTCATATTTATGGAGATATTCTCATTAATAAACTCATAAACTCTATATAGTGAACAATTTAAAACCAACAAACGTAATTTTTTTATGATAAATTCTAGATATAATTGATTAAATAATTGTAAATTTTACTTAAAGTACGAAATCGCTCATGTTTTCGGAAAAATTTGTTGGTCTTAAATTGTTCACTATATAGAGTCTATGAGTTAATTATTGAGAATATCTCCATAAATATGAACTTAATGGAAAAATTGAAAATGACTTTTTTGTACCTGATTGAATTGCCTACAAAAAAAGTCCCGATGACTTTTTCTCAAATCTGAATATTCAAAGAGATATTTGAAGAAAACTACCATATTATCAAAAAATGAATTTAAATTGGCTTGCGGCACGTGTTCTTTTTGTTTAAAACGAAAAAGAAAAATTTACCCGTATTTTTTATCGAAAAGATCGAATTTTTTGGGCGTCGGAAAAAATTTAATTTTTAACGACCACTCTATATATATATATATATATATATATATATATATATATATATGGATGCCTGGGGTCATTTTGACTCTGTGTGTACGTTGAGGGTTAAAAACGCGTATCTGTTAAGTTTTTCTGTATTTAAGACTAGCACAGATTGTGGAAACAATTAATTGAAGGGAGATGAACCGCTCGTTAGTAAAGTAAAAAGTCAGTGCTTTGTGAATTTGCGCGCCTTTCATTTTGTTGACCAAGAAAAAAATAACTATTACAAAATATTGGTGCTGTTCGTAAGATCACTTCAGCCCTTTCCCTCTACTTTTAGACGATTATTCTGGAAGGCAAGTGAATAAAAACAATTTTGGCGTATCATACAATGAAGTACATCAAAATTGTATTGAACCCACTCGAATCGCCTATATTATCAACAACAAATATTGATAAAAACAAAGTGAATCAAGTTTTTATTTTCACTGCTATCTACTAAGATTTCATCATTTTGTCAATATTTCCATTATTTAAAAAAAAATGACAATAAGAAAAAAAATCAAATCCAAGCCTACCAAGAGTATTTAATACTCTCATACCAAAAATTAAATATTAATTAATTACTAACTTAATTACGTTTTAAAAGAGATTGACAATTATTAAACAATTTACCTTTCAAAGCAAACAGATTTTTACCCCATAATGGATCACTCTCTTCGGGTATAAAAGTACGGTGATTTAAAAAATGATCAAAATCTTTAACTGTAATTTGTTTAATTAATTCCGGATCACGTAAAACTAAAGTTGGTAGTAACATCTGATACATTCCTGAATATCTAAATTTCGTTTAATAAGAAATAAATAAATTTAAAAAAATAATTAATTAATTAATTAATTAACAAACCGCACCTTGTATTTGGACTAACATTGTAGACATATTCAACAATTTCGGCAAATGATTTTTTCCTAATTACAGCATCCCAATTATCACCAAAAATTGGTACAGGTTTTGTTTGTTTAACACCTCTTTCTATCCAATAATTATATGGTCTTATTAAAAAACAATAAATTAATGCTGTACAAGCAATTAAAATTAATATCCACAACATTTTCAATTCAGTTTATATTTTTATTAAAAAAATTATTAATTCTGCTTGTATCTAACAAACAAAAATTGTTTCAACTGTGTCATACAAACAACAATTTATCAATTATTAACAAATGACGTAAGTTGATTCTATCATTGATGATAAATATAAATATAGAATTATTTAAGTGTCAATTAAGGGGAAAAACATCATAAACTAGAATTGTTATTTTCCAAGGACATTTCTAATAAATAGTACAAAGATAATGATAATAATCTATTGTCTATTGTTTACATTTTATTCATGATTTTTAATTTGTTATCAGTGGCGGGCCCAGGGGGATACAGCGGCCCCTGCCACCGGCGTGGTCTCCAATGCTGCGCCAAATCATATAAGATATAGACAAGCTAAATATTTTCATGTTTGCCTCAGGCGCAATTTATTCTCCATCCGGCTTTGGTTGTTATTATTCAACAATATAGGAGAGATGCTACGCAATAAAGTGACCTTGTGCAGTTGTATAAATTTTGATATAAAACACTATCATTAACTATATGTAAGGTCATCAACTATTAGTTTATATACAATTGCTTCAAAGTATGATAATATTTATGTAATGCATATGTATTTTTAGTTGCATATTACTGAGGCAGCGTAAAAAGTCAACACAATTGATTACGAACATAAACATGAAATATAGTGTATCCTGGAATTTCCTGAAAAGTAAATGTTTTTCTCTGCATAATTGATCAAACATTATGCATCTAAGTTCGGCACACAGGTGCCACACATTACTGGAGCACGCCTGGTTGGACCATCATAGTCTACACCATAAGAAATTAGTGTTCTGCCAAATATAACACGTATTAGTGCTGCTTGGACTTCTTAATTATTAATGTAACTGTTTTTCATAATAATATCTGATAATAAGCTTAGTTAATGTACGGTTCTTTGATAAAAGAACTGCAAGTCTGCTTCTAAAACTTGATTCAAAATTATGTAAACGTCTGCCAAATCTTATTGTCTCAAAGTTCGGAAAATCTATGACAGTATAATTTTATATCATGTAGGTGTTACGCCTCTGTGGCAATTCTACACGCTACTCACCTACTTAGCAAATGCAAGGAAATAACAAAAATATCTAATCAACGCCTGCATATTTGCAATGTTGGGATTATAGAAATATTATACATTACTAAGGCATATAGAATGTTTATATGGAACAAGCCATATTTCAGTTCAGGTTAATTACTAACAATAAGTAGATTAAGATGTTCTAGGAAGGTCAAATGAAATCTTTCTATTAAGCCATAACCATCTGGATATTCTGGATGTTGAGGACTACAGTAATGATTTTATGCATTTTGAAAAATTCCGTTTTAAGGTCATTGAACTATGAACCATTATCAGTAACAATTAATTCTGGTAATAAACAATGCGGGAAGTAACGGAATTTTTTTGTGCCTCCGTTTAGCATAGAAACACATTGTTTGCACATCTAGGTCGAAAGTTGGACAATTTGTGAATTTTATGCGTACAACCGATTTAAATATCCAAGAAAATATAACTGTAAAAACACGTTTATTTATACCTAAGAGTAATACAAACAGCTTAATTTGGTATTAAATGTAAATATAATTAAATCTGTTTGCAAAATTAAATCAACCAAAATTAGGAATGATGAAAACAAGTGAATTTAAATAATGTTGACACAAAAAGGGTTTGTCCATCACATGTCCAGAAACTACTTTATGAGTACGAATATGGCTGCAGGTCCAGGTGATGACAACAATATAGTTTCTGCACTAGTGTTAAAAATAACAGTTTACTATTTTTACAACAGCTAACACATTATAGCTATTAAATATGCCTGAACATAATTATTCAATGATTTAATTATTAGAATTTTATGTTTTTCTTTATATTTGAATTCATCAGGGTGTATTACCTCGAAAGGTCTATAAAAGTAGGTATGGGAGCAACAAGTAAATTTAATTTGAGTATGATATCTTTAGGAGTAACATTACTAAAAAAACACACATTTCAGATGTTTTGCTAACATAGTCTTTAAGAAGTAAAAATCTCGACCCCTAGGTACTATTGTTGTTTAGTACCTGTTCCCAATTTTGTTAAATCCAGACTCCTTTGATATAGGTATAACTATGTATTCTTAATTCCTTGATTAATCGACGACAATCAATTAAAATAATGTAGCAACAGTTTAATTAATCTTCAACTACCAATTATCTAAAAATTTCAGATTAAGTCAACGAGACCTAATTTGATATAATTGAACGGTTTTCCTTGGTACTCGATTTCAATCTCTTGTGTCAATCTTCTTACAGTTTCTACTCGAATAATTCTTACATATATTAAATGAAAGTACATTTAATAAAAATATTAGTTCAAAAGTAACATTAATTTACAGAAGATACCTCGTATTAAGCAGAAATCATGTAATTGCAACTCCAATTGTATTTTTTATATTTTTGAGCAATGGAAATAGAAGAAAATATAAACATACATTTATCAACTATTCCTCCGATATTACCAGTAGAAAAGCAAAATAAAACAGAAGTTACATTGGATGAAAAAATGTTGGCATTACAGCACGATCACATCTACTGCTTGTCAGTCGAAGGAATGAAAAGAAAAATAGAAGTGCCAAAAAAAGATCCACAGTATGAATGAAGTAATCGAGGGTTTGAGAAGTAGCAAGTACTTGGAAGAAAATAGTATTTTTAATAGTTTTGGAAGTATTCCGTAGAAATTTTCAAACGAATACAACATAACGCATTGCGTAATAAGATTTCTAAGGAAAAATATCCACCAGAGATGCGTTGTTTCGCATTAACTTTACATTTTCACTCACCAGCTGCTTATAAATATGTTCGCGATTGTTTTGAATTAACCTTACCACACCCTAGTCAACTTCGTTTATGGTACAATAGTATAGACGCGGAGCCGGGGTTTTTGGAAGAATGTTTTACAGCCTTAGAGATAAAGCGCGACAAAAATAATAAAAACAATAAATGATTAATTTGTTCATTAATTATTGATAAAATTAGTATAAAAAAAGGTCTCCAACGTACTAGGGATGAAAAAGTAAATGGTCACGTAGATATTGGTGGCGGCACTGCAAATACTTAGAAATTAATCGCTACCGAAGTCCTAGCGTTGTTAGTTGTTCCTTTAGACGGTTCTTGGAAATTGCCAATTGCTTCTTTTTTAATTCACAGTTTGACCGCGACAAGCAAAGCCAACCTTATCAAAGAAGCGTTAACGCGGCTACATAATGTAGGCGTAGAAGTAGCGTCACTGACTTTGGATGGTCCTCCTGTGCAGCTAACTGTTGTTAAGCTGCTAGGATCTGACATGAGTATGCTAAATGATGCTAAACCATATTTTCCGCATCCAGTTGAAAATCAACCAAATGTTTGTGTGATATTGGATGCTTCGCATAGTATAAAAAATATTATGTCAGCATTAGCAGAATATAACATACTCATTGATGCTGACGGGAATAAAATTTAATGGAAATATATAGTTAGTTTAGTTGCGTTACAATAGAAGGAAGGATTAAGATTAGGTAATAAGCTTCGTACAAATCATATTGAATATATAAAAATAGTTATGAAAGTTTATTTAGCAGCTCAAACGTTAAGTTCTAGTGTTGCAGACGAGTTAGAATTTTGCTGGAAGGTTTTATGTTTACTAGTATGTGAAGGTTGTGAAGCAATTATAAGATTTATAAAAACTATAGATTTTCTTTTTGATTTCTTAAATGTTAAAAATCTATAGGGTCGTGGTTCTAAATGCCCTCTGAAAAAAAGCAAAGAGAGTATTTGGTGTCAACGCGTATTAAGTAAAATCGATTATTTAAGCAAATTAAAATTATAAAATAATACTCCAACTTATTTAAAAAAGCAAAGGCGTTTGCCGACAGCTTGGAGATGCAATGCAGACCCAACTGGAGGGACGCTGATGTGGATCACGTTGATAGACAACCAGGTCCGGGAGATACTCCAACAGCAGGATAGCTTTATTATCCTCCCCGCCCCGAAACTATCGACGAAATCCGCCAAATTATTGGCGCACTTCGCGTCAAAAAAGTTCGGATCACATTACATATAAAGCCCTCAAATGCATACCGACTAGAGCAATTGTCGCTTTAGCAGGAATTTCCAATGCAATATTCCGTCTTCACCACTTCCCATCGTTCTTCATCCCAAAACCCGCAAAAGACCGGAAGTTTCCTCAGAACTACCGACCAATAAGCCTTTTATCCAGCATCGGCAAAGTAGTGTGGAGGCTTATACACGGACGCTTGACGGAAATTGTTACAGACAAGCAGATCGTTCCGGATGAACAGTTCGGTTTTAGGTCCCAGCATTCTACTGTGATCTAATGGTCTAATCTACAAACTAGGTGCGACTTCTCAACTCGTTTCTACCCAACAGAAAGTTCAGAGCGAAAGTCCACAATGAGCTTTCCTCTGAACGATCGATCGAAGCCGGAGTCCCTCAAAGCTCTGTGCTGTCACCAAGACACAAGATAGCTTGTAGATTAGGACGTAGGTAAAACAATTGTATGTTTGATATCTGCCTCATAGTAAAGATGGAAGCGGCGCCCCACCTCTAAAGTACAGTTGGGTGCGTAAAAATTTTAACGGTGAAGGTTGTGTGGTGTAAACCTGACTTTCGCTTGAAGGGAACAACATTTCCAATAGTATGCTATTGGATATCTAGAGAAAAGAGACGATTTATTGATGTACCTGAAATAAGAAAAGACCGCACCCCTTTTAATGAAATTATTGAAATTTTTTCATAATAATTACTTTTTGTGAAAATATTGATAATCTAATAGATTATATCATAGGTAGATATGTAAATTACTTTCAGTTTCAATAATATTTCTTACAATCAGACTGTTTATTTATTTATGGTATGACTTCGACAGCAACTATTGGTTAAAGTAGGTAAAGCAATAAAGCAATAAATGTGGGGATCGGTTCATCCTCAGTACGAAAAATGGTTGAAGAACGGTTCAATCTATGTAAAAAAGGCGAAATTTCACACCAAGAGTCGTTAAAATTTTTACGCACCCAACTGTACCTACTTTCTTTTGTCAGATCTATAATATCATATTAAATTAATGTATCAATTTTTGTCACCATAAGCCAAAAATATAAAATCAACGAATCTATTGAGTAATTGAGTGCGGAATGCACGGCACTGGAAGGCAAGGGTAGGTTGGTGTAGCAATGGGGCAAGTGGGCATGACGACCTTCTTTCTAACGGTGTATTTCTTACTGAAATATCAATAGAGTATATACCATATCCACGATTCTAATGTCGAATTTTACAAAACTGCTGGCAATGAAATATTTCAAAAGTTCCAAAATTACTCCTATTAGTTTAGAAAAAAATACAAATGTTCTATCGGTACTCCTGCTTTTCACCGTGTAGCACAGACAGGTTAGTGATGATTATGTTATTTGAAATTCTACATTAGAATCGTCGATATGGTATACTCGAAACATGCGTAGCATCACTCATACTGTCTATACTTTATGATGTGGCATTTTAGCTACTTAGTAACAACCTCTCAGTGACGATGTATGTAAAAATTAGAATCGGCATTGAATAATGAAGTCAATTGAGATTACCTACTCCTCTTCAGGGATGATTTAAAGTAATTTATTGTAGATTTTTATCCATACATGAACATGAATTGAAGACAGTGTGCTCTAAGGTAAGTAAGATTGTACTTGGATTTCCTGTCTAAGCGATAAATTTTGCTTAGGGTGGGTGTCCTTCTATAAGGGTGATCGGGGAGAGTTTTTATTTGGATTTTGATTGATAATACATCTAGACCTTAATATGTATTACTATGTTAAAAAGCAAGTTTATAGGTTAAGCAGTATTTTTGTAGAGTGTACCGATAGTAGGGAAATCCGTCACTTGGTACTCCGTCACCCCGCTCCTCTCGTTCTTATAATAATCAAATATGGATGATTTTTTTATTCATTCAGGGTTAGAATTTACTCGCGCTAACATTTAATAATAAATTGGAAGATTCCAAACACATTTATTAAAACATGTTTGACATAAAATGACAAACAAATCATATTTAATATCATCTTATCCTTTTTATAGCTGCGAACTGAATTGCTAAATCGGTTCTCCTAAATGGTGTTTCAACGATCATTAACCATTTGCTGACCCAAGGCGAAATTTAAGTCCTATACAAATCCTAATAGGCGCTGTTAGAATCTATCTATGTACTTTTAAATCATTAACTGCTTATTTAGGATCTAATATGGTCTAAATTAAGGTCTGGTTAAGATCTGGAGGTACTGACATGTTCTAGTTAGATACTTTTAGGTGCTAGAAATTTTATATTGGAAATAGTAAATATTCTTATTTTTCGTCGAGGCTCTTCTAAAGACCTGTTATGCTCTGTTATACTCTTCGTTAGAGACTAACAAGTACTTTTAGAATGTATTATGCCAAACTAAGAAGGAAACATATGCTGTGAGAAAAGTAAACTATTGTAATAGGACAATATACATCGTAAATGAGGGTCTAGGGTCTGAGTGTCGGCCAGACGAGTGTCTGGGATATCAGAGATTTGGAAAAATCCCATAGCATCATCTGCGAATTGCTGTGAAATAGTTTGAACGGAACGTTAGTCTACGACTAATTGCTACGGAGTAAAGACGTGTCGGTTTAATTCATTTTTGCTTCTTTTCATTTTATTATCAATGAAATGCCACGAGGAAAATCATAAAAAATTATTCAACTTCAACTCCAGCACCATCAAATCACGATACACTTGATAAATCCCCAGCTTATTTGACAAGTAGCGCCCAAGATACAGTGGAGAAAGTCATACCGATACCGATTCAGATTCTGATTCTATTTATTCAATTTCTGATAATGTTGATATTCGTCGGATGGCATCAGCTTTTCCTTTTGAAAGTTAGTTAACAATATAACAATATAATTAATCATTAAATTATCTATTGATTAATTTGTTTAGTATAATTAATAAATCTTAAATTATTATAATGATCATTCGTGTTTTTTTTATTTATGCCAGAAAAAAAATCGATTTCACAAATAATTAAAAAAATCACAAAAGTAAATAAAAAACTTAGAGTAATTTAATATTGAAATTGTGTGGGGCAAGTAGCTAACGACAAAAATGAATAAAATCGATTTTTTTTCTGCTCTTCCTCCTTCCACTTAATATAAATACTTTATTTTAACTAAGTATAAAAATTAAGTACTATATAAATAGATTCTTAGTAGATCCTAAAATAGAATCTTCGGTAGGCTCTATTATGTACTAAGAGTGTTTTTAAATATACAGAACCTAAATAAGTACTAGTAGGTGTCGAAACTGGAAAAAAACAATACTTACTAGATCCTAAACAGTACAGAACTCCTGTGTTATTTAGAATCCAAATAAGTACTTTTATACACTGCAGAGTAGATCTTAGCAGAGTCTGACTAGGACTTAAATTTCGACTCGGGGATTTATTGGTGAATGTTCCTCTGGTTTCTAATGATGTACTATGTTCGTCTGTCTGTAACAAAATCGTCTTAAATATGGAAATCTTCCAAGCCCTAGTGATAACGTTGCGTAAACAAAGTTATGTTCAGACTTGGTACCTCCATCTGTAAAATGGCCTGTCGTTACTTTGCCAATTACTAGTTTTATGATGCCCTTTACAATTGAACATCTCAAACAGTTTCCAATCCTTATCTTTATCCAAGAATTCTAAATACTATAGACAACTTATCCATAAAAACGCCGCGAATGTGTCACAAATGTGGCATGCTCCATAAGAAACAATGGTGGGCGTTTCTGTCGCTGCGTTCCAAAAACGCCGAGTTTGACCCACACAAGAAACTGTGTTATACACTACTGCGACTCTGTCGCGGCGACACATTCGCTAGCTTGTCACTAGGCTAAGTGACTAGTATTTATTTTCCTATCGTCTCTTTCCTCAAGCTAGAACAACAAAATAAGTGTTAACGTTCTCCTTTCAGCATCAGTCATTTCGTCAAATATCTCCGAAGTAGTTTGAAATTGTTTGGTGATAATAGAGCTAATTTGTGGGAATATTTAAGCAATATTATACAATTTAAATAAATTTCCCAATTATTATCAAAGAGTGGAATCGTGAGCAATTATATAACATTATTGTGGACTTTTATCCTTTGCTACTCCAATAATGAACCTAATAATATGAAATTTAGAGAATTTTCATATGCATTCGCAATTATTTTGGAATGGAAACTTCTTAGGAAATATAACTGTATGGTTGAATTGTGAATACGTAGATCTGGAAAGATATTGTTTTATTGAAAAAGAAGATGCTTAACAAAGCTCTTAACTATTGTCTTGAAAATCATGAATATAATGACCTATTACTTGCAATCAGTTTACTGGATAGTATCATAAAAGCAAATATATTTACGTTAATCTAACTTATGATTAGAGACTTACATTTGCAATCTAACAAATAAACAGTATTTTGTCGTTCTAATAGGGAATAGACAAATTTTTGGATTCAGACATTCGACTGACTTAATTTATTAGCTATTGAAAAATCTCTAATTATATGCCCCCTTTTAGTTTACAATAAATTCTACTAGTTGTGTTTCACTGTTTCTTAGTTATCCATAAAATATTCAACATTTCCGTATTAAATAATGGAAAGTATGGAAGAGTATTCTAAACGTAGAAGACGTTGTCTTAAATATCAATTTAAATGCTAATTTTCTAATCAAAGTCTAACAGAAATTGTCTCCACTTTACATTTTTGAATTATTTTCACTGTCCTAATAGTATACAAACATTACCAAGTTATTGTTAGTCTAAAATAAACTACAATTCAGAAAAATGATCACACTGATGTTATTCCATACAAAATAAATTGATTTATATAAACCAAGCTGTTTTCTTATTCCTTAAAAAAGTAATATTCTTAAAGAGTATTAATTTTTTAATGAGTGCTATATTTGTTTTTGCTTGATATGACAATTTTGTCTCTCAACAATTATTAACTATGTTTGATTCGTATTTAATCTTCACCAATTAAAATTTTTATGAATTCCTTAATTGAAATAGAAGCTCGATGAAATATTTGTAAAGCTTTGTTGTGAAAAATTTAGGTATTCTCATGTTTAAGCACATCTAACGTGTATTAAAAAATTTAATAACAATTGTTAAGTCTACGGTTCCACGATCCATAGCTTCTTAATCCGACATTGACAAACTGGCAGGTATTTTATTGTGTGAGTTAGATAGCTTACACAAATAAAATTTGATAATGTAATCACTGATAAATTTTATTACACAATATTGATTTTATGAAGTGTAAATAAGCTATCGCATGGATTCTTGAATTAAAATTCACAGAACCAATCACAAATGTTAAACTTTTGTTTTAATAACCTTATTCGGTTTTAGTTTTCTCTTTACTAGCTGGAAACCAATATGTCTGTAGGGCAGATTATTGATACCTTGATTACATTTGATAATGTTGAAATGGAAAAGAGCTTGATTAATTATGGAAATATGTACAGGTAGACTTAAGTAGCTCATAAGCATAATTATGTTTTCAAGTTTAAGTTGTTCATACAATTTAAATTAACAAGAATTTGAACTGTATTTCTTGACTTAAATATAATTTGTTATAAATTTATATGTTTTTTTAAACGCCATTACAGCTTATTACAGAGATGAACACTAAAATTTAAATTTCCCGCTTTTGAAAGCATTTTAATCATGGTTTCAAACCGCCTGGTATAACATAAGCCATAGCTGCTTTTAGCGCCATCAGGTTCGGGTCCCCTACGAAGGTCACGTCGTTGAGTGAATAATATATAGAGGTATCAGCCTTCTGGGAGATTTGTAATACGAAAGTATGCTCTGTGACATGCTGCCATCTATTTCTTAATAGCGATAATTACAACCAATTACAACGTAATATCAATTTTAGCGAAGTAGAGAGTTGTTTTAAAATTTTGATTTTATTCTTGACTACACATTACTACATGTTTTTGATGTTTATTTTTGTTATATACAGGATCGGCCCGTCCAAGTAGAAACATAGGAGAAAATAGAAGAAATGAAATAGAAATATGATGTGCATGTGTTAAAAGAGATATAGGAAAGGTGGGTGGTTAAGTAGTAAATACTCATTGCAAAAATATTCACCCTCACCATCTGCACCAGACCCTTTTTCTAATAACCACTCCTCTTTCTACTAAGAAAACGATCTGGCCTAAAATTTTACGTCTTTTTGACGTAGAAACATTACAACTCAACGAGTAAGAGAGAGACGGAACAACAACATTGTCCTGGTTTTGAGACATTTGGTGAATTTAAAATTAATCGTAATTGAAAATAAATGTAAACATCGATTAAACTTAAACTTTTGTTTTTTTTTTAATGCTCTTGCATAGTACCATAAAAAAAGTGTATCTGTACTGTTTGTTAAGATCGACAGTTAATTGAAAACAAACAAATTACCAAAATTGTTTTATTGTTTAATAATTCGTTCAATTGATAACAATAGCAAAAATTTCTCTAAGTTCGGTTTCCATCAGCAAAGCATTTTTAATTTTAATTCTCCAAATTGCTAGTTTGTTGTTGTTGTTGTTGTTCCGTCTCTCTTACTCATTGAGTTGTAATGTTTCTACTTTAAAAAGACGCAAAATTTTAGGCCAGATCGTTTTCTTAGTAGAAAGAGGAGTGGTTATTAGAAAAAGGGTCTGGTGCAGATGGTGAGGGTGGATATTTTTGCAATGAGTATTTACTACTTAACCACCCACCTTTCCTAT